>PITA01005911.1:89380-105235 GCA_004023965.1 Spilogale gracilis
CCAAGACTGAAACAGGAAGACATTGACAATTTGAATAGACCTATATCTAGTAATGAGATTGAAGCAGTGATCAAAAACCTCCCCAAAAACAAGAGTCCAGGACCAGACGGATTCCCTGGGGAATTCTACCAAACATTCAAAGAAGAAATAACACCTATTCTCCTGAAGCTCTTTCAAAAAATAGAAATGGAAGGAAAACTTCCAGACTCTTTCTATGAAGCCAGCATCACTCTAATCCTGAAGCCAGACAAAGACCCCATCAAAAAGGAGAACTTCAGACCAATATTGCTGATGAATACGGATGCCAAGATTCTCAAGATCCTTGCTAACAGGATCCAAAAATACATTAAAAAGATTATCCACCATGACCAGGTGGGTTTTATCACAGGGATGCAAGGGTGGTTCAACACTCGCAAAACAATCAACGTGATAGAACAAATCAATAAGAGAAGAGAGAAGAACCACATGGTACTCTCAACTGATGCAAAAAAGGCATTTGACAAAATACAACATCCGTTCCTGATCAAAACTTTTCAAAGTATAGGGATAGAGGAACATTTCTCAACCTCATAAAATCTATCTACGAAAAACCCACAGCAAATATCATCCTCAACGGGGAAAAACTGACAGCCTTTCCTCTGAGATCAGGAACAAGGCAGGGATGCCCACTCTCACCACTACTGTTCAACACAGTGTTAGAAGTCCTAGCAACAGCAATCAGACAACAGAAAGAAATAAAAGGTATTCAGATTGGCAAAGAGGAAGTCAAACTCTCTCTCTATGCAGATGACATGATACTCTATGTGGAAAACCCAAAAGACTCTACCCCCAAACTACTAGAACTCATACAACAATTCGGTAATGTGGCAAGATACAAAATCAATGCACAGAAATCAGTTGCATTCTTATACACTAACAATGAAAAAATAGAAAGGGAAATCAGAGAACCGATTCCGTTTACTATAGCACCAAAAACTATAAGATACTTAGGAATAAACCTAACCAAAGAAGTCAAGGATCTGTACTCGAGGAACTACAGAACATTCGTGAAAGAAACTGAAGAAGACACAAAAAGATGGAAGAGCATTCCATGCTCATGGATCGGAAGAATAAACATTGTCGAAATGTCTACTGCCCAGAGTAATCTATGCTCTCAATGCCATTCCGATCAAAATTCCACCAACATTCTTCAAAACGTTGGAACAAACAATCCTAAAATTTATATGGAACCAAAAAAGACCCCGAATCGCTAAGGAATTGCTGAAGAAGAAAAGCAAAGCTGGGGGCATCTCATTACCTGACTTCAGGCTTTATTACAAAGCCGTGATTTGGTACTGGCATAAAAACAGAGAAACAGACCAATGGAACAGAGTGGAGAGCCCACATATGGACCCACAAATCTATGATCAAATCATCTTTGACAAAGCAGGAAAAAATATCCAGTGGAAAAAGACAGTCTCTTCAATAAATGTTGCTGGGAAAATTGGACAGCTACGTATAGAAGAATGAAACTAGACCATTCTCTTACACCACACACAAAGGCAAACTCGAAATGGATGAAAGACCTCAACGTGAGGCAGGAATCCATCAAAATCCTGGAAGGGAACATAGGCAGTAACCTCTTTGACATCGGCCACAGCAACTTCTTTCAAGACACGTCTCCAAAGGCAAAGGAGACAAAAGCGAAAATGAACTTCTGGGACTTCATCAAAATAAAAAGCTTCTGTACAGCAAAGGAAACAGTAAACAAAAAAAAGAGGCAGCCCACAGAATGGGAGAAGATATTTGCAAATGACACTACAGACAAAGGGCTGGTATCCAAGATCTATAAAGAACTACTCAAACTCAACATCCAAAAAGAAGATGAACACATCAAAAAATGGGCAAGAGACATGAGGAGGCAATTCTCCATAGAAGATATACAAATGGCTAACAGACACATGAAAAAATGTTCAGCGTCATTAGCTATCAGGGAAATTCAAATCAAAACCACACTGAGATACCACCTTACACCAGTCAGAATGGCCAAAATTAACAAGTCAGGAAACAAGTGTTGGAGAGGCTGCAGAGAAAGGGGAACCCTCTTACACTGTTGGTGGGAATGTAAGTTGGTGCAGCCGCTTTGGCAACCAGTGTGGAGATTCCTTAAAAAATTAAAAATAGAGCTACTCTATGACCCTGCAATTGCACTACTGGGCACTTACTCCAAAGATACAAATGTAGTGAAGAGGGCCATGTATACCCCAATGTTCATCGCAGCAATGGCCACAATCGCCAAACTGTGGAAAGAGCCAAGGTGACCATCAACAGACGAATGGATAAAGATGTGATACATATATACAATGGAATACTATGCCTCCATCAGAAAGGATGAATATCCAACTTTTGTAGCAACATGGACCGGACCGGAAGAGATTGCTGAGTGAAATAAGCCAAGTAGAGAAAGTCAAGTATCACATGGTTTCACTTACTTGCGGTGCATGAGGGGTAACCTGGAGGACAGTGCGAGAAGGAAAGTAAATGGGAAGTAGGGCAATGCAGGGAGAGAAATGAAACAACAGAGACTTTGGACACAGAAACAAACTGAGGGACTTGGAGGGAGAGGGGTGGAGGGATGGGAGAGCCTGGTGGTGGGTACTGGGGGCATCTACTGCGTGGAGCACTGGGTGTAGGGAATAGGGAATGAATCTTGGGAAACTGGAAAAAAAATTTAAGTAACAATAAAAAAATAAATAAAAATAAAATAAATTAAAAATAAATAAAACATGTCACATTCAGGCAAAAAAAAAAGAATAAGAATGGCTCTTCTGTCACCTCAAAACATGATAATTGAAAGTAAACACCTGCCACCATGTCATAAATAATATATTGGTAAAGATAAATAACGGGGTGCTTGGGTGGCTCAGTTGGTTAAATATCTGCCTTCGGCTCGGGTCATGGTTCCAGGGTCCTGTGATGGAGCTCAGGCTCCCTGCTCAGTGGGAAGCCTGCTTCTCCCTCTTTTACTCCCTCTGCTTGTGTTTCCTCTCTCACTGTGTCTCTCTCTATCAAATAAATAAATAAAATCCTTAATTTAAAAAAAGGATGTAAAGTTTCTATGAGATATAGTACTATCAAAAGTCAATCTTTATACATACACATATATGCAAATTATTCCAAGGCCACCTGGGTGGCTCAATCAGTTGAGCATCTGCCTTCAGCTCAGGTCATGATCTCCGGGTCCTGGGATCAAGTCCCATGTCAGGCTCTCTGCTCAAAGGAGAGTCTGCTTCTCCCTCTCCCTGCTCCCTGCTCATGTTCTCTCTCTACCATTCTCTCCCTCAAATAAATAAATAAATCTTTAAAAAATTTATATCAGAATGCTTCTATAACCAAAGGAGAAATTTTAAGTCAAAATAAATTATGAGAGTGGAAAAAATCCCTTAACAGAACCTCTCTGCATGCTCCATATTATAGCATCTATTAGACTTCATATGAAGTCAACAAAATTCAGTGATGTGAAGAAACAGATTCTTCATATCCTAACTGTAAAACAATGAATTATGAGGTTCAAAGAGATTTTCTTCTTTTGGCAAGGAAAACCAGAAATATTTTACAGGAAGCTATATGTTAAGTAGGACTTACTTTTTTATAGCTTTGTTAGGTTCCAGCAAGAGAAATTGTGTGTGTGTGTGTAGGTGGGTGGATGGGTGGGTGTATGTACATGCACATGCATGTTTTTTTCCCCTAAAGGCTATCAATTCTGAAATTCTAAATTTGAGTACTGTAGAAATTCTTTTAAGTGAACTATAAAAACAATAATTGTTTTTCCAGGTCAACTGCATGGCAAATAGTGTGTGAATCCACATGTGATAATATATATACAACCCTTCTCTGTGTGTCCATAGAAATTCAAGTGCTTAGTCAGATTATCCTTGGCCTGCCAAAAGAACAAAATAAATAAAGCTTGTTACCTGAGAGATTAAAAAAAAAAGATATGGAATAAATACAGACCAGGGTAGCAAGGTGCTGCTGTGGTTCCAGGGAAAAATGGTTTTGGAGAAAGGACTGGGGGTCCAACAGTGACAGGGCAATCAGGGCTGATGTTTGCAAGCCTAGAGCTGAGATTTATTATTTTCATGGATAACACAATCACATTTTTATTATATAATGGATTTGTAATAGATGTTATAGATCATATATATACTTATATACATGTAGGCATAGACCAAGACTAGAAAAATACACAAAAAATTTAACGGTGCTTTATCCCAAGGAGAGAAATTTAGGAAAACTCTTTACCATAAAATTTCTAGGCTGTTTGCTTTATCATAAAATGAAATTTACTTTGATAATTAAAAGGCAGGATTTTTGAGAACCTGTACTTTTAAAAGTACAGAGGTAGGATATGCATCAAAATGGTAAAAGTCTTTTGGTGGTGGGATTACAGGGAATTCCTAAAAATCGTCCATTTATTTTGTTCTTTAGTAACCACTTCATTACTTCTAAAGTTGGAAAATAAACAATGTGTATGTTTTATTTATTTTTTTGTGCTTGGGTTTGTTTTATTTACTAGTTTCACTTTAATTCCAGTGTAATTAGCATACAAGGTTGTATTAGTTTCTGGTGTACAATACAGTGCACGCTCACCATGTGTGCTTTCAAGGTGCAGTCTGATGGCGTGCTCTGGTGTCCATACGGTGTTTGCTCGTTGGTCCTTCTCTTGTATCTCCCGTCTTCTGGGCACCCAAGGGTGCTCCTAGACACACCCCTGGCTGCAGTGACCTGCCCCCCTTCCTGTCCCTCATGGGGCATCTGAATTCCTGCCTCTGCCATCCTTACTGAAAACACATCTCACCCACCACTCTGTGTCATAATAAGCTCCCCAGTTTACTGATTCTGCCTTCAAATTTAGTTTTTCACATTTTTCCTACAACACAAAGTAGCTTAAAAGAATAAAGAAAAATCTTCACACCCATGGTCTGATAATCTTGCACTGTTTGCTTGCATGGTATTCCCAGAGTGAAGGCACCTGTCAGTCACCCAGTAAACGTCCCTGCTGTCCTGAGCAACCGGGTTTCTCCATCTCTGTACATGAAACTGAAGGAGTTACTGGGATTATCATTCCAAGCACAGATCTGTTGGAAAATAAGAGTGTGGCTCTTCAGAACAACAAGTGGGTATTCTCAAGGAGAGAAGATTCACAAGATGAAAACAGGATAAAAACCATATGCTAAAGCATTATCTAAGTTTCATGACTAGCCCCAAAGAAAACACTGCCTGCTTAAATACTAAATATGATATGAAATAAGAAAAGAAATTAAGATGTGCGTGAAAGTTGATAAATACATCCAACGGACATATAAAAATCTGTATTTCAAACACTTTTGCAACTTAGTTTTACCTACATATCTTCCTATTTTATGTAGTATCTCTCTGTATTTTATGTCATTCATATATCTCAAAGAAAATAGGAGAGACTTTTTAATCGGTCTGACTTTACAGAGAATAATACAACTGATGTAATGAGTGTGACACTGAATGTTCATACTGACAAGATAGAGAGTTCCTTTGTCTTACACAATTTTAAAACATTTATTTTGGAAAGGTCCAATTCATGTTTCCAAAAATGTATTTCCCCCACTTATGTGTTTTTATTAATATATTACAGATGAGCATAATGATAAAAATATTTTCCTGCTCAGTAAAAAATAAGTTTCTTTTCTCAAAATGTCCTCATATAAAAAGTAACATCATTTAGAAGTTTTCAAGTCAACAGAGGTCTGTTAGAAAAGAAAAAGATGTAAAAGGAATGAAAAGTTAATGCTGAGTGTTAAAGAAGAAGGTACCGTCAGTCATTAAGGGGAGTTTGCCTTTCTGACCAGCAGCATGGCAATGCTCATTAAGCCTCTAATATATGCAGTTATATTTCTAACTATTTCCATTTCTAGAAATTTATCCTAAGGAAATAATTAAGATACACAGGGGTTAGCTATTAGGAAGACCAAGAAAAAAATCCAACACAATTTGGATTTTGAATAATAAATTTTGCATAAACTCTGCTAAAAGTATGCAACAACATAATATGCCATCATTTCAAACAATGTCAGGGAGCATGCAGTGAGACTGAAAGGCAGTCATGAACTATTAACTAAAAATAGAATATTAGAAACTACATACATATGATTTTATTTACAGTATAACTGCACAGAAAGGCTATGTACAAAAACGTTAGTAGTAATTATCTCTGGATCATGGTTTGACACTAACACCACTACACATCACCACCACCATCATCACCATCACCATCTTCACCATCATCATCACCACCACATCACCATCACCACCATCATCATCATCATCACCATCTTCACTATCATCATCACCACCAACACCATCACCATCATCTTCACTATCACATCGTTACCAACACCATCTCCACCATCATCACCACCACCATTATCCTCACAACCACATCACCATCATCATCATCACCATCACAATCTTCACCATCATCATCATCACCACCACCAGCATCAGCATCATCATCACCACCATCTTCACTATCATCATCACCACCAACACCATCTCCACCATCATCACCACCACCGTTATCCTCACAACCACATCACCATCATCATCATCACCATCATGATCTTCACCATCATCATCATCTCCACCACCATCACCACCACCATCATCATCACCACCATCTTCACTATCATCATCACCACCAACACCATCTTTACCATCATTACCACCACCATTATCCTCACAACCACATCACCATCATCATCACCATCACTATCTTCACCATCATCATCATCACCACCACCAACATCAGCAGCATCATCATCACCATCACCAGCATCATCATGTTCACCATTATCATTGTCCTCATCATCGCAATCATCGTCTTCACTATCATCATTATCATCATCACCATCATCATCTTCATGATCATCATCACATCACCATCATCACCACCACCATCTTCACCATCATCATCATCACCACCATCATCACCATCATCCTCCCTATCATCATCATCACCAAACACCACCTTCACCATCATCACCCCCACCACCATTATCATCCTCACCACATCACCATCATCAGCACCATCTTCATCATCACTGCCATCATCATGACCACCACCATCTTAACCATCATCATCACCATCATCTTCACTATCATCAGTGTCATCATCACCATCTTCACAATCATCACCATCACTACCACCACCATCATCACTACCATCATTGTCATCATCATCACCATCACCATCTTTACCACCATCATCACCACCACCATCATCATCATGGTATCATCATCATCATCATCATCATCATCATCATCATGCTATCCAGTTTTTCCTGAAGGAGCACATATTTACATCTCTAGCATTGAACTCTCTCTCCTGAACTCCAGACCCTATATTCATATGTCTAATGGACCTCTTGACCTAGAAATCTGTTATCTTTTATTCATTTCCTCACTCATTTGTTCACTCATTCATTCAATAAATACAAAGAAAGAGGTGACATTATGTGTCAGACACATTCAAGAAGTTGAGATTAAACAGTGAATTAGACAAAAACCTCTGCCCTGTGGGAGCACACCTCCTCCTTAGAGATATTCCCCCAAATGTGTTAACCACCCCCCTAATTTTGCCTCCCACAGACTTCTCCCTCTCAGCAAAGGACATGGTTATTTACTGAGTGATTCATCCTAACATTAGACAAATTAAACATAAATTCTTTTCTTTATGAAATTAGACTTTTATTATAGAATTTCTGTTGTAGAATATGACCTTTTGATTAAACTTGTATTATGGAATTTTTGTTGTGGAATCTGACCTCCTTTCTAGTTTCCTGCTTTAAAAAATATCACTTTTAATGAAGTAAATACCACACATATATACCACAAATATACCACAAATATATCACAAATTTGACAATTTAAGTTGGCAATTCTGAATTTTGACAAATGTATGCAGTTGTATTTTGTGTAATTACAGAAAAATACAGCTTTATAAGTTGTATTTTAAAAGATGTTTTATTTATTTTATTTGACAGAGAGAGAACACAAACGCGGAGCATCAGGCAGAAGAGGGAGAAGCAGACTCCTGGTTGAACAGAGAGCCTGACATGTGGCTTCATCCCAGGACCCTGGGGAGATCACAACCCACACTGAAGGCTGACTCTTTTTTTTTTTTAAGATTCTATTTATTTATTTGACAGAGAGAAACACAACCAGAGAGGGAACACAAGCAGAGGGAGTGAGAGAGGGAGAAGCCAACTTCCCGCCGATCAGGAAGCCCAATGCGGGACCCGATCTAGGACTCCGAGATCATGACATGAGTAAGGCAGTCACTCAACCAACTTAGCCACCCAGGCTCCCCTGAAAGCTGACTCTTAACCAGTTGAGCTACCCAGGTGCCCCATAAATTGTATTTTTGTATAATTACACAAAAGCATAGTTTATATTACTACTATGTCATTACCACCACAATCATGACTTAGAACATATCTATCACTCCAGAAAATTCCCTTCTGCCTTCTTTCTTGCTTCTTTCTATGTCTGGCCCCTGACAACCTAAATGTTTTTTTGTTATTATAGTTTTGCCCTCTCTAAAACTTCTCTATTTGGTATTCCATTATATGGATATACAACAAATTTATTTATATTTGCCAGGTGATGGACATTTGGATTGTGTGCAGATTTTTGGTTTTTAATGGAAACAGTGATCATGAACATTTGAATGCATGTCTTTGGGCATGTGTTACCATTTCTCTTGTGTAAATATTTAGGAGTGAGATTGCTGAGTTTTATGGTAAGATTGTATTTCCACTTAATAAGAAACTGCTAAACTGTTTCTCATATGGTTGTACCATTTTATATTTCTGCCTACAGCATATGAATGAACTAGTTGCTCCACATTCTCACCAGAATTTGGTATTGTAGAATTATTTTTTTAGTTCTTATGCCTGTACTTGGTTTGTGGTTTTAATATGCATTTCCCTAGAGACTAATGATATTGGGCATACTTTGTATATGCTCACTTATCTATTTTATTAGATGAAACTAAACATAAATTCTAATTTCCTCTCCTTGAACTAAAAGATCCTAAGTGATTCAGTTACTGCCTGATTTCCAATCTTATATCTCCAATATTACTGTCACCTTTGCAATTTTGCCTACCTTTCAATAAAAAAAGAAAGAACTTTGTAGTCAAAGATGAATTTATGAATGAAATAAGAAGCTGAAGATTGACATAAGAGACATAGCCTTGGGGAATCAGGAGCAGGGTCCTGGAGCAATAAAGTCAAATGGGAAAAGGTGGGCAATGGGAGTCCAGCAACTGCTTCTGGCAAATATCCCATTTTACCTTTCTCAATATCCACTGGCTTATCCTCACTATCAACTGTAAGAGCATCAGCAATGACTTCATAATATATCTTATCCATTTTTTTTTGTTGCTCACCACAGAAAGACCCTCAAACCATCGAAACCTACATGGCTCTGCCCATTTCTCTGCTAACCTTGTTCCCGTCCCTCTTCTAAGTGCCATTTAGAACACAAAGTCAGGCAACAACCTCTTCTTCAAACAGTCTCTCTTGTTCCAACAAGACCTGGTTGCAGTCCTCTCAGAACACATACAATTTTCTCTTCATTGTTATGTCCAGACCATTCTCCTGCTCCTACAATCCCAAACTGTTGAGCCTCGTGCCATCAGACTATGCCATCGCTGTCCATTTAACCAAAGTCCCTGGCTTGCCTCCTCTTACTCCCATTCCTGTTTCACATTTACTTTCTCCAACATTGCTTTTGAAGCAATTCTTTGGCATTTATAAAATCATAGAAATGATTTTTTTCAAAACTGAGCCTTTGAGTTCCTTGATCTCTCTTCCAGTAATCTGATCCTTCCAGCTGTCTGTGCACTTGCCACTATGGTCTTACACAGATCAGCACATTCCAACTACTTTCCTCTAAGAGATAAAAGAAGGTGATTGCGTGGTATATCCAGGCAAGAGGAGAAAGTACCCTTGGGCCTCGAAACTCTGGTCACTCCAGATTTATATAGCTCTTTGAATTCCCGGCTTCCTGAATTAACCACTGGAGCAAAATTACTGTCATGATCAAAAACTGCAAACACTTCATAAACATCCAACTGTCTAACCATACCCTCCAATCTTTCCAAACCATGTCTCTAGCATACAATTCTAGTACCTCATCAACCTCATCAGGACCAACTCTACGGAGTCCTCCCATTGTTCCCTACCCTTTCACTTTCTCCTGTCCTACTTTCCTCATGCCCAAAGGAAAGTCCATGGTCTGCCACTACAACCCCATTTCTGTATCCTCTCAGATCTGCTTCTCTCTCTCTGCTCTCACTTTTGTTGAATTTAGGTCTACACCTCCTTCATCTCCCCTGCTGAACATGTCTGGAGAAAGGCATCACTGACTCTTCTCACTGTAAATGTGTGACCACTGCTTGTAATAGGATTCCTAGTACTACTCAGCTATGTCTATGCCACAAGTGGTTCACACTTGCACTCTCCTACAGTGTTGTTTCACTTCCTCACCCAGACTCACAACCTCTCCAGCAGATCCTCACCCGCATCTGATGACTACTTCCAATTTCACTGAGAATACAGAAGCAGTTGGAAGATAAGCTCTGTTTATAAATCTTACACATTTTGATATGTTATTACTTACTAGATATACAGGGTTCATGATTTTTTATTCATACTGGAATTCATTCACTTATTTCTTCTTTCACTCAATGAGTATTTAACTGAGTGTCAAGCAAATGTCTCTATTTGGGAATCTAAGGAGGAGCCAAGAAACAAAAAGTGATGAGAGCTTTTTTGAAATCCCGGTCCTCATGGAATTTATGTTCTGGTGGAGAATAACAGGTAGTTAAAAACATACACACACATATACATTCCTACATACAATGAAAAGACTGTGATACAGTGCTAAAATTAAAAAGAAAAATAAAGCAGGAAAGGCAGTGCAGGAGGAGAACGGCTGCTATGAATCAGCTGATAGGGAAAAGTCCAGCTAGAATTGTGTCATCTGATCACTACAGAAGGGAGTGAGAATTCACGAGTGAAGGCATGTGTGGAAAGCGTTTCAGGTGGAGAACACATTTCTTTGACAACTCTTCAACTAAAAGGATAATTACATATTATATTATATATTATTATTTATATTTACTACCATCACAAACATTGCTGGTCTCATACTACTCAGCATAGAAAAAAGATCATTAGAAATATATTTTAATGAAACAACAAAAAATTTTCTGATGTTACTGAATTTTTGCCTTCATCTTTTTTTACTCCATTTAATGAACTGCTTAATTTCTTTTATTCTCACCCCAATAAATTTAGAAGAATCCAGTTTCTTTTTATTTTTCCAAGTGATTGTTAGTTTAACTAAAATTAACTTTCTTAAAATGGTATTTCTCAATTTATCAACTTTAAAAACAAAGCAGAACTTTTCATTCTTTCTTAGAAAAGGTGAAGGAAGCAATGTGACATACTACTGCTCTCTCTCCACTCGCTGTCTTCCCGTTTTTTTTCAAAGATTTTATTTATTTATTTGACAGAGAGAAAGATCACAAGTAGGCAGAGAGGCAGGCAGAGAGAGGAGGCAGAGAGCCCAGAACCCTGAGATCATGACCTGAGCTGAAGGCAGAGGCTTTAACCCACTGAGCCACCCAGGCACCCCCTGTCTTCCCATTTTTGCTTGGGTTTTTGGTCTAATCTAGTTTATGAAATTATTGTTTTGTCATAACAACAACTTTTTCCATGAATTTTAACTGTTATTTTCTTTCTCGTATAGAGTTAAGAGTTATTTAGATCTTACTCTATTTTAAGTAAATTTGTTCCCCATCATAAACTCATATAATGGATTTTTCCATTATGATTTTTAAAACTTGCATAAATCTTCATAACTTCAACCTACTGGGCTATTAATAACCTTTTACAAGAGAGAGCATTGGCTTTATTTTCTTAATTTCAGCACATTTAAAAATATGTCTCTATTCCCTTCATGCATGACAAATAACTCAGGGACTAAAATATTGGCTCTACTATATTTCTCTTCAAAATTCTAGAAATATTGTTTCATTACCTATTAGACTTAAAAGTTTCTGAGAAGTTTGAGATCAGCCTAATATTAGTTTTCTGTTCATATATGGAAGTTTCTTCTTTGTGGTAGATTGTATGATTCTTTATCTTGCAATATATTCTTAGTGTAGACTATTGTCTTGGATCATGGGGAGATTTTTCTTCAAAAAGGTCATCCTTTATTCAAGAAAAAATTATTCTCTTTTTTTCCCTATGTCATTTGTTATATTCTCAATAGGTCAGGTCTTTGCTCTATATCCTCAGTGTCCACTATTTTCTCTTTAACATTTTTTACTTTTTACTTTTTTTAAACCTAGTGGGATGAGTATGGAGGAGGGGCTGGGGAAAGAGAGAAGAATGTATACATATTTTCCAGCCTGCCTCAGAAATGATGACCTGGATTTTTCCTTCATCAGTTCTACTTTTTTTTTTTTTTTTTTTAGATTTTTTTATTTATTTGACAGAGAGAAACACAGCCAGAGAAGGAACACAAGCAGGGGGAGAGAGGGAGGAGCACGTTTCCTGCCAAGCAGGGAGCCCGATGTGAGACTCAATCCCAGGTCTCCGGGATCATGACCTGAGCCGAAGGCAGTCGCTTAACCAACTGAGCCACCCAGGCGCCCCATCTACTCATTTTTTATAATGGGAATTTCTTTAAAGATTTTATTTATTTATAATGGGATTTTAACTTCTTCAGTTAGGTTCCTTCATTATTCATCCAAAGTTCCTTTCTGTTTTAATTTTATTCTATTATATTATTATCTTGTCTTAGATCTCTTACATCCCTTGCATTTGTTTTTAAGCTTATTTCAGAATCCCTTTTCTCTTAAACTTCCTAAAAATGCACAGAAATTGTTTATGAATACATTTTCTTTATTTCCAAGAGTAAATCATTTAAAAGTTATTATTAACATATCTTTTGCATGCTGCATTCTTCTGCTTTATTTTTGTAGGACTCCTCCATGAGTTTCACCTTTTTCATTTTATTTTATTTTTTTTTAAAGATTTTATTTATTTATTTGACAGAGAGAAACACAGCGAGAGAGGGAACACAAGCAGGGGGAGCGAGAGAGGGAGAAGCAGGCTTCCCGCCAAACAGGCAGCCCGATGTGGGACTCGATCCCGGGTCTCCAGGACCATGACCTGAGCTGAAGGCAGTTGCCTAACCAACTGAGGCACCCAGGCGCCCCACCTTTTTCATTTTAATCTTTATATCTGAGATGAGGAATCTTACTCTGGCTTCATTGATTATAAGGCAAAACTCAGATTCTTCTTAATCCTTCCCAAAATGCTGGAATGGAGTTTGAATGCCCCAATTAAAGATCGACATAATGTGAAGAATAAGGAAGATTTGTATTCTATGTTCAGTAATCAAGCTTCTTGCAATGAATGGGGAGAGAGACACAGAAACTAGAGCAGATAGCCATGGCAGTTCAAATACAAGTACCCCATCCAGGCTTACATCAGGGTTCAATTCAGGCTTCAGCTCTTCTCCACATTGAGGGTGATCAGGAGACAAGACCAAGTCCAGTGCTCATGAGTCACAGAACTCCAAGTGACCCTGTGCAAAGGTCTACGCAGAGGTTCAGTCTGAAACCCATGATGAGCCATCTTTCCTCTTTGCTCTAGGTGAGACCGTACACCTCCACCATTCACATTCTCAGTGGCCCTGTTGTTATGAAGTGGAAAAGTAGGGGACTCCTCATTACCTTATGATCAGTCCATGGCATCAAAGACTGTTTCCAAACTGGGAATGGTTAGTAGAGCCCTTGTGAGTGTTCTCAACCACCTCTTGCAGGAATCATCATGCTCATGATTAGAGGGATTGTCCTGAATGTCCATGTCTCTCTAGTACATCATAATTAAGTTGAAGAAATGTGCTACAATGCTGCATCTCTCAAACTTTCAATTGTTTTAAAATAACCTGCACCCTGGGAAGTCTGGGTGGCTCAGTCAGTGAAGCATCTGCCTTCAGCTCAGGTCATGATTCCAGGGTCCTGGGATGGAGCTCCACAATGGGCTCTCAGTAGGGAGTCTGCTTCTCCCACCCCCTCTGCCTCCTCTCTCTCTCTCTCAAATAAATAAATAAAAATTTTTTAAAATAAAATAAATAAAATAACTTGGGACTTCTGATGATCCACAACTGGGGTGAAGCCTGGGTGACACTAAGACAAGCTGTTCCTAAGCCATACTTTTCAGGGTAGTAGGCTTAGGGCCTGACAAGATTGGGTTCAAGTCCCAGCTACGTCCTCTAGTTCTGCATGACTACCTTTCCATTCATAAAATGGAGTGTGAAGAGCTGCCACAACAGAGTTGAGACCACAAAATGAACATACTCATCCAAGTACCTGACATCCTTCCTAAAGTTTAAAACAAATCCTTCCTGCCCTCATCCCCATCGTGGCAAATCTAGACTTAGAAAGTGGTAGCAAAGGATGCCTGGGTGGCCCAGTCGTTAAGTGCCTGCCTCTGGCTCAGGTCATGATCTTGGGGTCCTGGAATGGAGCCCCACATCAGGCTCCCTGCTCAGTGGGAAGCCCAATCTCCCTCTCCCATTCTTCCTGACTGTATACCCTCTCTCACTGTCTCTTTCTGTCAAATAAACAAAATATTTTTTTAAAAAAGAGAAAGAAATTAGTAGCAAAAATGGCACAGACCTATGGTTAGTATTTATAAGGGATGGGGAGAGATTTTTGACTTTTCTGCCCTGGTATCCTCCCCCAGCTTTATTTCCAAGGTCTAGAAGAATGCGTAATATATAAGCATTATAAATACTTTTAAATGAGTGCATGAATAAAAGGTGAAGATGATTTGGAATCAGGAGATATGAATTAGAAAATCAGTCCTTTTTTTGCATTAGTTCCAATCTCTCTGAGCCTCAATATCATCATTTTAAAAATGGAAATGGGAGTGCTTACATTACCAGCTCTGAGTAATGTTTACATGAGAAAATATATGAAAAATCTACAGTTTTATATCAATTTAAGTCATGAGGATTTTTTTAATCATAGAAAGATATATGCTTAAAAATCACCTTTTATGAGAGATTAATAAAGGATGTTGTATAAACTGAAGCATTCCTCTTTATCTCACTCACACAACTCATCATTCCTTGGAGGCCTAACATATATATAGAAATATCTTAGGAATTGTAGGGAAAATTAAAGAAGTAAAAAACAATTCCTGCTCCTTAGAAAGACAAACTGGTAAAATGTGTTAAAGATGAGATACAAAGAAAGTATAAGAAGTTTACTACTCTTCCCTGGAAAAATCTCAGGATCCAGAAAGACTGGATAGTCATTGTTTGAAGTGATGATTTCTGAAATATATCATATGAAACAAAATGTTGCAAGAAGTCTGATCTATAACAAGAAACACATAAATTTGTCAGCACTATGATGTGCCTGCTTGGACCAAACTACAATTTAATTTATATTTGAGACAGAGCAGAATATTGATAATAAACCCATGACCTTGGCTCACTTTTCAGTTCTAAGAAGAAAAGGCCACAGAAGAGGTGTGGGAAGTATGTGCACATATATGGCATTTCAAAGAAAGTCTGGCTGGTAAAGTAGATGTTCAGATGAATGATTCTTATTTCCTTTTTGAATATTGATTCTCCAATGAGACATCCTCCCAGCCTCCTCACAGTGACTTGCCATAAATACTCATTTCAGGGACGCCTGGGTGGCTCAGTTGGTTAAGCCACTGCCTTCGGCTCAGGTCATGCTCC
>PITA01005912.1:0-105403 GCA_004023965.1 Spilogale gracilis
AGCAACATGGACTGGACTGGAAGAGATTATGCTGAGTGAAATAAGCCAAGAAGAGAAAGTCAAGTATCGCATGGTCTCACTTACTTGCGGTGCATGAGGGGCAAACTGGAGGACAGTGGCAGAAGGAAAGCAAATGGGAACTAGGGTAATCTAGGGAGGGAAACAAAACAACAGAGATTTTGAACACAGAAACAAACTGGGGGACTTGGAGGGAGGGGGGTGGAGGGATGGGAGAGCCTGGTGGTGGGTACTGGGGACACCTAAAGTGTGGAGCACTGGGTGTGGGGAATGGGGAATGAATCTTGAAACACTGGAAAAAAAATTTTAGTAACAATAAAAAAAAAAAAAACTTAACCAAACCCCCATTTAAAGTAAAAAAAAAAAAAAAAAGAACTGTGTCATTCACACCTGAGCCCTCAAACCTCCAGGGTCTCATATATAATAGGCATTCAACAGATAGCTGATGAATTTAACCAGATTAATTTGACTCAAGAAAGCTCCCAAGTATAGGAAGACTCCCCAAAACAGTATCTGTTGTTCCTTGACATTTCCTCGTTACTCAGACATGACCATTCTACTGAAATGCTACAAAAATCAGAATACTTTCAGGTAAAATTTGACACTGCAACAGATGTTTCTACCCATGGATCTACCACCAGATTATTACTTTTTGTTTCTCAAAATTCAAGTGATCTCGCAAAACATCTCCAGAAACCAGCTCTCCCTCCAGGTGTGTCAGCTGACCCTGAAGAGTCTCCAACTTGTTTTCTGCTTGCTGGGCTCTCTGTAGAGCTTTCTGGTGAAACCCAGATTCATTTCCCAACTGTTCCACAAGCTCAGATATTCGGGCTTCAAACTGGGAGACCATCTGGAAACAAGGAAACAAGCAAGGATAAGCCTTCTTTTCGATGCAACAAAGTGTTAAAATCTAGTGCTCAACCGGGGCAACATGACTATTTATAACACCAACTTCTAGATTCTTTACAAAGATTAAATTATAAAACAGGCAATTTGATAGTGGTCTTTACCGCTCCTGGAAATAAATCTGCATGCATTATCTAATAAAATGTTTCTCTTGGTATTTTTAACTTTTATATAATTCCTTAAACAGTTTACTTGAGAAATATTTATGGATCATATTGACTTACCATTATAACTGTCACTAATTTAGGAGTTTCAAAGCTTAGCTAGAAAAAAAAAAGTTCAGCCAGAAAATGCTTTTAAACCTCTGTTAAGTGTCATTTTCTGGAGAAACTCTTCCACCAGATTAAAGATTATACAGTGAGTTAGGTTTGCTAGTAAACTTATCAGGAATTCAAGTGCATAAAAAATTTTTTTTCAAGCTTTTTTTCAATTTTCCATGGAATATTGATTACTCATGGACCAAACTCCAGTGATGTTGCCTCTGTGTCCCATACTTAAGTAGAGATGTCATCATTTTAGCCTTTGAGAGGCCAAATTTAATACAGTAACTCTAATACAAGAAGGCAGGAAAACCTGATTGCTGCTTCTTCTGCTACAAAACAAAATCATAATTTCTCTATTAATGGCCCCAATTCCCTTCACAACCCCTAACTTGCCCAATGCTTCTATCCCTTCCTGAAGTTTCTCTTTGTCCGGATAGTCCCTTAATCAAGAACATCAGTTTACAAAACACCTCAGGCACACTCTGACATGAAACATTGAATTCACCAAAAAATACCAAGTTTGGGGTGATAAATTTGTTTTGTTTTTGATATTTGTTTCAGAAGAGGAAAAGAAAAAAAATAGATATTTACATAATACTTTACATAATAATGCCATGCTTGCAGAATTGAAATAATTTGGGGCACCTGAGTGCTTCAGTCAGTTAAGCATCTGCCTTCAGCTCAGGTCCTGATCCTCACGACTCACACAGTCACTGGATCAAGAAACAGTCTACTAGAGGAAATAAAGCCTTATGTGTGCCTAAAGAAGAACAAAAGAGCTATGTAGATAAACATTTGTGAGCTTGTAGGAATTATCTTGGGAAATGACATAGAAATCAATCATGATCATGTCCTCTTTGTACATAATCATTTCTCATCCAGATGGTTAGCCAGTTAGGAAACATCTAAAAGTAAGAGAGAAATGTTTGCGCCGAAATTCCACACCAAAATCTGAAAATGTCCCAACTTTCTGTCATTGTGCAGGACATCATTATTTCAAAAACTCCTGTTACAAGGGTACTGAAATTTCAAAGCTAAATACCTAATCTATAGTCATTTAGAATTCTTAGGAACCCAACAAGTAGGGCATTCTTCTAAGACAGCAGTTTCCAACTAGGGGTACCCTTACCCTCCGGGGACATTTGTCTGGAGACATCTTTGCTTGTCACAAATGGAGGGGGGGAATGATGCTATGGATACCTAGTGGGCAGAAGCCAGAGAGGCTGCTAAACACCCTACAGTGTACAGAACAGGCCCAGGACAAAGGATTATCCAGCTGGAAACATCAATAGTGCCATCAATAGTGAGAAACCCAACTCCAAGATCTGGTAATGCTTTCAAAAAGAGAATTTGGTTTTGCTATAAGCAGAAAAGCAAGGGACAAGCAGAAGTGACTTACTGAAAAAGTGTGGGTGGCGTCCTGAATTCTACAGAGAATTGCAAACACAGGAGAGTCAAAATGAACAGCAGCAGCATAAACAAGAAAAGCAAGGTTCAGAAAGTAGGAGTCGACCTGAAACGGTGGATTTGCCAGGCCCAGCCTGAACCCACCCTTGGGCCTTCCCGTGGGTGTTACTCAGCCGCTGAGTATGTGTTTAACCAAGGCAGCTGGTAAAGAGCACAGCCTCCTCAACAAACAGATTCATCAATTTGTAAATCTCCTATTCTTCAGAAACATTTCTAAGACAATATATGAAATCCATTTTCTCCTAATTTTACTCGAAGATGAATCACACAAGACCCCAGCCATACGCTTGATTTTGGGCTTTTAAATAGTGAGAACAGCTATTGAAAAAAATTACAGGGTAGAAGAGGCAGACAAAGGCACTAAAAAGACTCTGAATCATTCTGATTTTTATGGGGGGGTTGAGTGGGGGGAGGCATAGCCAGCTTAACCAATTTACATCATTTCCCTTTAGAAAATAAACATATACATCATGCTGACAATTTTATGCCATGTTTCACATGCTGAATTAAAATAGTTTGAGGGAAACATTTGGGAGCACAGAAGAGGGAAGCAATAAAACAAAATGGTAAAGAACCATTAGCTATTGAAGTAAATTGACTGCAAGTCAAGGTAAATAACTGACTGAAATATTTCCCAGTCCTGGAAATAATTTTCTTCTCCAATCCATTACCAATCATGAGAAAAACTGAGTTACTCTCAGAGACTGGCACGTGTCACAGGGTGAACATTTTATATCCACAAAGAGAATCCTACATGTGGACAAAGGGGTCACTTGGGTGCTCCTAAGAAGCTCCTAATAAGACACGTGAATTTTGGAGAATTTTTTAAAGATGTATTTATTTATTTGAGAGAAAGAGAGAGTTTGGGGGGGGCAGAGAGAGAAGGAGAGACAGCCTCAAGCAGACTTCACGCTTGCTGTGTGAGGAGTCCCACTTGGGGCTTGATCTCACGACCCTAAGATCACAACGTGAGCTGGAACCAAGAGTCAGACGCTTAACCAACTGCGCCAGCCAGGCACCCCAAAGTTTGGAGAATTTTTAAAGGGAACTGAAAATGTTTGATCATTAAAGGAAATTGTCAAATGCAATCCTGAACTCTGAGTTAGAGATTGCTCAGGGTATTTTAGAAACATCAAAAGAGGGAAGAATACAATTTCTCCCTCAGGCCAGCATGAACTCATGGAAGAAATAGATCACAATGGAATTATACCTAGAACTTGGATATTATTTACTTTAAAACCTTTTAATTAGGACTGTGATAGTTTGGATTTGATGGTAATTTAAACAGAGTCAGGCTGAAGCTGACTCTGCTAAGCAGTTATGTAGTAAAGGAGAATTGTTAATATTACAAACAAGACAACAAAATTAAACAACCTTCAATCATCTATGTGAATTAAAACATCCTTCTCCATGTGATAATTATGTCCCTTAAAAGACTGTTTGGTGAAACAACAGAAACTTTGGACACAGAAACAAATTGAGGGACTTGGAAGGAGGGGATGGGGGAATGGGAAGGCCTGGTGGTGGGTACTGAGGGCACCTAATGCGTGGAGCACTGGGTGTGGGGAATGGGGAATGAATCTTGGAACACTGGGAAAAAAGAAATTTAAGTAACAATAAAAAAAAAGACTGTTTGGGCACCCTTATGAAGAGGAGGACAGAGAGGAAGAGAAGCAGGGACAGCAAGAGTTAATATTTTTCACCATTATTGGCCAGGCAGTATGTTAAAGACTTCATAACAATTACTTTTCATTTGATGCTTTCAACAAACAATAACCTTATGAAGCAGATACTCATCCAAGTCTAGGAAAACTTATCTGCAATTCCAAAACTCAAAAGCTGAAAACTGATGGCTTTTTTCCTAACTCTCTTGCTTAATGATAAAGTTCGGCCTGACCATGGGGCGCCTGGGTGGCTCAGTCATTAAGCATCCACCTTCCGTTCAGGTCATGATCCTGGGAGTCCTGGGTTCAAGCCCCACATCTGGCTCCTTGCTCTGCAGGAAGCCTCCTTCTCCCTCTCTCACTCCCCCTACTTCTGTTCCCTCTCTAGTTGTGTTTCACTCTGTCAAAGAAATAAATAAAATCTTTTTTAAAAAATTAAAAATAAAAAAAATAAATAGCATCTGCCTTCTGCCTGAGTCATGATCCCAGAGTTACGAGTTCAAGCCCCACATCCGGCTCCCTGCTTGGCAGGAGGCCTGCTTCTCCCTCTCCCACTCCCCCTGCTTGTGTTCCCTCCCTGGCTCTCTGTCAAATAAATACATAAAAATCTTAAAAAGAGAGAGAGAGAGAGAGAGAGAGAGAGAGAGAGAGAGAGAGAGAGAGAGAGAGAGAGAGAGAGAGAAAGAAAGAAAGAAAGAAAGAAAGAAAGAAAGAAAGAAAGAAAGAAAGAAAGAAAGAAAGAAAGAAAGAAAAGGAAAAGCTTTACTTGCCGGGATTTGGCAGCGAACCCTACCCCGAAGCGCCACGGAGGTCCTCGCGGTCCTGTCCCGGGTTTTGCCGCAGAACGAAGAACGTGGTTGATTATGGGGTGCTGCCCCAGACCCCATTGAGGAGGAATATATAAGAGTGCTCTCTCCATTACTGTTCTGTGTTACCATTTTACCTTTTGAAACCCTGACAAATTCTGAATTCAAAAACACATCGGGCCACAGGGGATTCAGATGAGGGGTGTGGCCCGAGAGCCTTCCCTGTCCCGCTAACGAGAAAAGAGCATCTTGGGGGCTGCTATCTTAGGCACCTGCCCACGTCACAGCTGGAGTGAGATCGTGTGCAGCAAGAGACGGGACTGGGCACGGGAGGCTCTGACTCCAGAAGCCACATCATAGTCAGCTGTCACGGAAGTGACTCTCCAGGCTCCCAAAGTATGATATATAATTGAAAGTAAGAAAAACCACATTGAAATGATCCAGCAAATGACTGTCCTCAAGAACCTTGCAAGCGGGTCGCCTGAGTGGCTCATTTGGTTAAGTGACTGCCTTTGGCTCAGGTCATGATCCCGGAGACCCAGGATCGAGTCCCGCATGGGGCTCCCTGCTCGGCGGGAAGCCTGCTTCTCCCTCTCTCACTCCCCCTGCTGTGTTCCCTCTCTAGCTGTGTTTCTCTCTGTCAAATAAATAAAATCTTAAAAAAAAAAAAAAAAAAAAAAAGAACCTTACAAGCGGCCACTTCCCACTTACCCTCTTGCTGCTCTCTTCCTGGCTGGTCATTTCTCCGATCCTTTCCAAAATGGCATCATCCGTGGGCCCCATCGGGCCCCAGCTGCCTCGAAGCCGGGCTGCGACTTTCTCCCTGAATGAGGAGTACTGGCTTCGCGAGGCTGCAGCCGCATCCAGGCTGGCCTCCAGACTCTTCTCCATCTCACAGGAGCTTTTCTTCAAGAGGCTCAGCTCCTGCTTCGAAGCATCCCAGACCCGCTGGCCAGCCAACAGCCTTTCTTGGAGGATTCTGACTTCCCTTTCAAGGACTTCTTTGGTCTCTCCAGCTCGGAGCAAGTCCTGAAACAATTAGAGACAGCAAAGACAGGAGGCTTAGTGGCCACTGAGGGACACCTGCATTTACTTTTTATTTTCCTCACTTACAGACTTCATAGAGTCAGGATGAATTCATCACATTCCCTGTTTAACTGTAAATTCCCCGGGGCGCCTGGGTGGCTCAGTCCTTGGGCCTCTGCCTTCCGCTCAGGTCATGATGCTGGAGTCCCAGGATCGAGCCCAACATCAGGCTCCCTGCTCATCGTGAAACCTGCTTCTCCCTCTCTTACTCCCCCTGCTTGTGTTCCCTCTCTAGCTGTGTTTCTCTCTGTCAAATAAATAGATAAAATCTTTAAAAAAAAAATAAACTGCAAGTTCCCACCAAATCTTCCTAGAGTTATTGAATTGTAAATGTTATGGCAGGTAAATGGAGGTCTCTAAAAAGGAGAAGGGATATAAAGCCAGAGCTAGGAAAAGGAACCTGACCTATAAACCTTTTCGTATGGACCTTGAGAAAGAGTTAATAAAAACAAATTGCTGCTGGAAAAAAAAAATTAAGTAACAAAAAAAATAAAAACAAATAAAAACAAATTGCTGGCTAACATGCTGGTGGAGGGAATCCATAGATAGAAAATGTTGACAGAATGATCTGTTCTAAAGCTTGATATACATGGAAATTGACTCTGAATAAACAGTAAACTGTCAGAGTCCTACCTACTAAAAGTCTTACGCACTAAAAGTTGTCTAAATAAAAATGCCTCCTTCATACTATTCTAAATAATAAGACAATGTTTTCATAAAAACATCACTGCATAAGGGAGAATCAGATCTTCCTTTCAACATTCATTTACTGTGTATCTCCTTGTCTCATAAAGTGGATAAAACCTGAAGAAGAGAGACCGAACTATCCAGCCATTTGGTGGGTGGGAGAAAAAAAAGTAGAGCGAAATAAACTACCACACTGAGAATAGTAATTTGAAAGAATATAATGTGTATGATTAGGTTCACAAAAATAAATGAAAGGCGTAAGGGAGGCTACTGGCACACTTACTTCTATTTACTATAATCTGGAAGGGTCCAAAGAGGCATAAAAGAGACATCTTTAAAAGTGATTTTAAAAAATTGTCATGGGGGCGCCTGGGTGGCTCAGTTGGTTAAGCGACTGCCTTCGGCTCAGGTCATGATCCCTGAGTCCTGGGATCGAGCCCCACATCCAACTCCCTGCTCGGCAGGAAGCCTGCTTCTCCCTCTCTCACTCCCCCTGCTTGTGTTCCCTCTCTAGCTGTGTTTCTCTCTGTCAAATAAATAAATGAAATCTTAAAAAATAATAATAATAATAATAAGCAGCTTGTTAATAGGCGCTGCTACAGTATTACAGCCTAGTTAACTGGCAAAAAGAAAAGAAAAAAATTTGTTATTATTACAAATAGTATGTTAGTGTCGAAAGCAACAAAAAAGAAACATTGTCTTCAAATAACAGATTCAATGCCTAAACAGGCCAGTAACATTTCAGGCTGCCAGTTAAAATGCAGTCATCCCTTTTGCACCAGAGCTGAACTTTAAAAGGAATTTTTCTCCACCAACAGCTTGCAGATAAGAAAGATGTTCCTTGAATTGCTACATCTTTACTTTTTATAAAAAAAAGAGTATCTTGGGGTGCCTGGGTGGCTCAGTTGGTTAAGCGACTGCCTTTGGCTCAGGTCATGATCCCGGAGATCCAGGATCGAGCCCCGCATCGGACTGCCTGCTCGGTGGGAAGCCTGCTTCTCCCTCTCTCACTCCCCTTGCTTGTGTTCCCTCTCTCACTGTGTTTCCCTCTGTCAAATAAATAAAATCTTTAAAAAAAAAAAGAGAGAGAGAGAATATCTTAATTTTTTTTCTGCTGGTGATTTTTTTTTAACTCAAGGAAGTCCCTGGCATCAGTTTGAAATAAAAAGTCATTGAGTATGGCTAGGCAGTAGAGAAGGCTGGCCTTTACAGAAAAGTAATGGCTAAACTAATTGTGGGACCTACTCTGTGAAATGCTTTGCTTCTCAAGGTCCTGGCAACAGTTTTGCTTCTCCATTCCCTTTCACTACTGGTCCTCTTTGTGGAGAAGCCTCACCACTGCTAATTAAATTATGGCCCTTAAGGTAGAGTCAAGGACACTTTATCACAAATACAATATTTTAACACTTTACAGATTTCTTTTCAGATAGTAATATAATTGCCACTCAATTTGGGTAACCATTATCAGCACTGGTGATAATAAGTTAGGCCCCCACTTTACTTTGAAATGACCATCTCACATGCAGTTAGAAAACTGAAGGTCCCAAACTCAATGATGCAGGGATGAAAAAAATCATTCTAATCCCCTTCAAGCTATAAAACCTTCTAGCATATTCTATGCTAACTTTTATACGGAAAGAAAACCCCAGTGCAAAAGAGGGGAGTTTCCATGACCCAGTGAGTGATATTTTTAACCACATAAGAAAGGTCCTCAAAATGCACACAAAAAAAATACATCAGATGCTTGAGTACTATAGACTTACTGTCAGTCTGGAGTGTTAATCATCTGACAGCTTCCACCAGGAGACCAATAAACACAGTTAAAATATTCCAGCTATGAGGAATTTTTTCCACCCCTAATATCACACTATCGTCTCCCTGCTTTCCAGACAAGAGCCCAAACAGTCCCCAACAAATCCAGAGAACAAACCTGTATGACTGGTAAAAATCAGAAAACTCAATTTGTGGTCATAAAATACAGTGACACGTGGCAGCAGGCCAGATTTTTCTTTTCTGGACACGTTTCAGCCCAGTGAACTACATAGTGTTTCTCACATGAAGTGCAGGCCTGGGGAGCCAGGGGCAAGGCCTTAGGGACAGCCCCTCCCTCAGTGCTCTGATTAAGTGCTTCAGGGTTTAGGAGCGCTGGGCTGATCTGCTGGAAACAGATGCCCTCAGACTACAAATGCAATTACCCACAGAGCTAGCAGAAACAGCACTGGAGTGGAGTCTGGTTGCATGGCTACCTCAAGGATACACTCAAGTAATGTGACATCGGTATCACTGGCCAGGTCCTAGGGACCGCTGTCAGACCACACTGACACACAGAACAAGAAACAAGTAGCTCCCTCTGAGCAAAATCAGGGTTGACCTCCACAGAAGAAATCACATTTGCAAAAGAGGACAGCCACTAGAGAGACAGTGATAGGGATGAGTTATTTAACAAAATCTTAAACTTCTCGTTTGTCTTACCAATGCAAGAAATGAACAGTGACCTCTTCACAACCACTTCTAACAAAAACAGTTGTAAATAATATGATTAAGGCATTTGATCTACCTTCCCAATTAAATGCATGTATTAATTCTCAATTAAATGCATTACATGATAAAGCCATTCAAGGATTTGTTTTTAAAATGCAACTGTTTCCTATTTTCATGTTGCTAAGCATTATATGGATTTGGATATGCATGGACTCAAACTGCCTCTCAAAAACCCACAGCTAATTATTATTCACGGAGAGAACCTCTGGCTTGAGTTTAATTCATCCAACCCTAGACGAATTTCATAAAATGAGAAAACAGTTGATTACTTTTACCTAGTGAAGTTAAAATTAACAAATAAATTCAGAAATTCTCCCTGAACAGGTACTATTATACATTGTTGGTGGGAGTACGAATAGGTGTAATTCTGGCATAAACATCTAACAAAATAGAACATGCACATATCCTGTGGCCATGTAAATCCAGCCCCAAGGAGAGATCTGTAGGATAGATTACTAAATATGGAAAATGACATGTGTGTAAAGTTATTCCATTACAACTAGAGGGTATGATGCTAAGCAAAATAAGTCAATCACAGGAAGGCAATTATTATGTGACTTCATTGATATGAAGAATTTAAGAAAGAAAACAGAGGATCATGGTGAAGAGATGGAAAAATAAAACAAGATGAAACCAGGGAGGGAGACAAACCATAAGAGACTCTTAATCATAGGAAACAAACTGAGGGTTGCTGGAGGGGAGGGAGGGAATATGATTTTGTTTCTTTGGGGTAACTGGGGGATGGACAGTAAGAAGGGCATGTGATGTGATGAGATGAGTGTTATATAAGATTGATGAATCACAGACCTGTACCTCTGAAACCAATAGTACTTTATATGTTAATTAATTGAATTAAAATTTTTAAAAAATTTTTTAAGTTATTCCATTACAGTACAGCAAAAGATTAAGTACTATACGGATATTCACTGCTGTGTGACCAGTTAAACATACATGAGACATGTGGACCACAGAACATATGTCATTCATAAAAAGAACTGAGGAAATTTTTTATGTACTGATATGGAAGACTCTCCAAGACAGTCAGTGAAAAAAGTAAGGTGCCCAACCATATGTCTAGTGTCATTTGACCCTACATAAAAAGAGCACCTCTCTAGAAATAAGCACAAGCAACTGCCAGTTCTGATCATCTCTAGAGAAGGGACCTATAGCTGGGGGGCTAGAAAGAAGGAAGATATGACAGAACAGAGACAACTGTGAAAACCTCCAGGAAATCCCAGTCCATTTAAAGTGCTGAATCAAGAGCGGTAAGAATACACACACAGACACACACCCCCCTTAGGCTGTCCCACTGACATCATCAACCTTGGAAAATAATAAGAATTCCACCTAAGTTTGAAATTCTCATTATTGACAAACACAATACAAGTTGACAATGAATGTAGCTGCCTGTGGGGCCAATGTATTCCTGGCCTTCACCATAGTACTGCTAACACTCTGCCCTGAACTGGTCAGATTGTGCCTGGAGGACCATGGACAGTTCCCAGCTGGAAAGTTTAAGAGGGCCATTTTCAAAATGGAATCGGTTCAGCATCACCCATAATAAAAATATTTATGTAATTGTTTTATTTAAAATGTTGTTTTAGGGCGCCTGGGTGGCTCAGTGGGTTAAAGCCTCTGCTTTCGGCTCAGGTTATGATCTCAGAGTCCTGGGATCGAGGCCCGCATCAGGCTCTCTGCTTGGCAGGGACCCTGCTTCCTCCTCTCTCTCTGCCTGCCTCTCTGCCTACTTGTGATCTCTCTGTCAAATAAATAAAATCTTTTTAAAAAATGTTTAAAATGTTGTTTTAATTTTTTTAATGCATAGAATGAATCTAAAAACAAAGAATGGAAGGCTTAATTATAGTTATGGAACCTAATGTAAATATTACAAACCTTGACAATGTAAATACAATAATAAAATAAAACTGGGAAGTAGAGAGAGGGAAGTAAAAAAGGAAAAGGCATGAAATTCAACTACGTTGTAGCAAAAAGTCTAAAAATATGATCTCACATTGGTGAATAAGGAATAGAAATGTATTCCTTTAAAGTCTCAATGGTAACTATCAGAAGCTAAAACGGGAATGCCCCATGAGGCTAGAAGTGGAAGAAGAGAGGGTTTTAAATTTTACTTGAGTCTTATGAACAGTGTAATTTTTTATGATATGAGCAGATATTATTTTAGTGCTTGTTTTCATTTTAATTCTTCACCCAGGGGCCAGGACTCTTCCAGCCTCACAGATGATAAGAACGAAGGCTCAAGGTTTGAGAGACACAAGCTGTTTAGCCAAAAGAAAAGACTTAGAAATCCATGATAAATGTCTTTAAATGCTTTACAGTTAGTCAGAAGAAAGAGATTTCAGTTTATTCTATGAAGTTTGAGTAAAACGGAAAAAGGATGAGGATGTAAATTATGGGGATTCTGATCCTGACTTGCTCTATTGAAGTACTGTCAAAAAATTAGAATGGAGAGGGGCGCCTGGGTGGTGCAGTCGGTTGAGCAGCCAAATCTTGATTTTGGCTCAGGTCATGACCTCATGGTTGTGAGATCAAGCCCTGCATCTGGGCTCCACACTCAGTACAGAGTAGGCCTGGGATTCTCTCTCCCTCTCCCTCTGGCCCTCCCACCTGTTCTCTCAGATTCTCTTTCTCTAACAAATCTTTTTATTTTATTTTATTTTTTTTCTTTTTTTTTAAAGATTTTATTTATTTGACAGAGAGAAACACAGCCAGAGAGGGAACACAAGCAGGGGGGATGAGAGAGGGAGAAGCAGTCTTCCTGCCGAGCAGGGAGCCCGATGTGGGGCTCGATCCTGGGACTCAGGTGGGTTACAAGGTCACAGAGACCATCCCGAGGGGCTGCTGCTGGGCCCATATAGTGACTTAGGAGCACCAAAAAAAAAAAAAAAGTAATTGATGGTAGCACAGTGAGTAAATACAAATCCATGTGTCCACAGAACTGAAAGGAAATAAAAAGCTTTTCTTTATAGAAGAATGCCAGCTAATAGGCAGAAGGAATGGTAAAATTTGAATATTACCTTTTTGCCCCCATGATGTAAATTAATCCAGGCAAGAATCAGTGATGATAACACCACTTAGTAAAGTCAATGGGGGACAGAAATAACCTGACAGTTATCAGAAATAGTCTGCCCAGGGCCTTATTTAACCACAGGAGAAGAAAAGACCCCTTTACACTAAAGAGATGGGCAAACTTAGTGTTAGCAACAAGGAACAACCCAGTATGACTTGCCTATAATATGACATCTACAACTTAACTTTGGAAATGTCCTTACCGAAAACAATTAACCTGAATCCAGTCCAATCATTATGTGATTTTGAACTACATCTCCTTTACCACTTAATTGTCTCCTATGTATTTTGTTGACTGATTGCACTGGCTCAGTTTCACTTTTTTTTTTTTTAAGATTTTATTTATTTATTTGACAGAGAGAAACACAGCCAGAGAGGGAACACAAGCAGGGGGAGTGAGAGAGGGAGAAGCAGGCTTCCCCACCGAGCGGGAAGCCCGATGTGGGACTCAATCCCGGGTCTCCAGGATCATGACCTGAGCCGAAAGCAGTGGCTTAACCAACTGAGCCACCCAGGCACCCCTCAGTTTCACTTTTGAAAAATCACCATTATTATTAATCTCATAATTAGTTTCTTTGTCACAAAAATATAAAAATATAATTGAAAGATTAAATTGTGTGAAAAAATATACAGAATTAATTGGTATGCTCAAGCAAGGCTTTGGGTAATTTGAAAAGATCAAGCAATTTATCTTACAAATAAAGGTCTTGTATTGATGCACTTCCCTTTGACAGTTTCTTCTTTAAAAAATATATTTTTTTATGTATTTATTTGACAGAGAGAGAGAGCACAAGCAGCGGGAGCAGGAGAGAGAGAAGCAGGCTTCCCGCTGAGCAGGGAGCCTATCACGGGGCTGGATCCCAGGACCCTGGGATCACGACATGAGCTGAAGGCAAATTGGTTAACTGACTGAGCCACCCAGGTGTCCCATGACAGTTTCTGCTAAGTAACACCCACCTCCTTCAACTCTCCAGTATACTCCTAGGCTTTTGTCTTAATGATACATTCTCATGCATGACAAATAATACACGATTATTCATAACAGCCTTGCTTATAATAGTGTATGGTACATTACCGTTTTGTATTAAAAATAAATGAAAGGTCAGAAAAGGAAAGGAAATGGGAACTGAGTTAAAGCATGAGAGACTTTAGACTCTGAGAAACAATCTGAGGGTTTTGGAAGGGAGCAGGGTAAGGGGATGGGTGAGCCTGGTGGTGGGTATTGAGGGCAAGTATCACACGTGGTGTGTGCATAAACAATGAATCTTGGAACGCTGAAAAAATAAAATAAAACAAATTATTTTTAAAGAATGAACTCAAACTACATTGATAATCCCTACTGAGCCAATAAATTTGTTATAATTAAAAATAATAATAAATAAGTGAAAGGAAAAATATAACGCAGAGCATGTTGTCATTTATATTTAATATTAAATTAAAAAAGAGTAAGTATACACATCACAGAACATTTCGAGAAAGGTATATAAAAAATAATCCTTAACAAAGGTTGCCTCTGAGGAAAACAACTGAGCGGCTGGCAGGAGGGGTGGGGTGGAGAAGATTTTCACCATATACCCTTGCATCTATTTGGAATTTTGTA
Source organism: Spilogale gracilis (assembly GCA_004023965.1). Taxonomy (NCBI): domain Eukaryota; kingdom Metazoa; phylum Chordata; class Mammalia; order Carnivora; family Mephitidae; genus Spilogale; species Spilogale gracilis. Next base: position 14,126 of record PITA01005912.1, read on the forward strand.
TTTGTTGGATGCATTACATATTTGTTCAAAAAAGGTTAACATTTGAGTTTTAAAAATCCTTAGAGTCTAACTAAAGGAGGACATTATTCTCTACAAACTCTACTTTTAAATGTGTTGTGTTTCTATATTTTTTTTCCTAATTAGGAAAAAACTATGTATCCAATGGCCTATTCAGGTCACTGAGTCCGGTGCTGCCCCCGGGCCTCCTGCTGACAGCGGCCTTCTGAAACCCTGGTCAGTAATCCCAGTGTGCTCACCCTCAACTGGCCGTCAATTTCTGCTTCCACATGATCGCAGATGCACATACACACTTCACATACCGTACCTGGCTCAGCTTGTCTCTTTGCTCCACGCACGAGGCAGCTGTTCTCTGCTCTCTGTTTACTTCTGACACCAGCCTCATGATGGTTTCTCTGCTAGCTTTTGCTTCCATCTCATGGACATTTATAGTCTCTTCCAGAGTAACAGTCCGTCCTCTCACCAATGCATTTTCCTCGCACAGCTCTCTGAGCTGAAGAGAAAGTAATTACAGCTAGCCGATAAAAATTAGCAATTTCATACGGCTTCCTGTAAACAACTCTGATCTCCATACCCCGCTGACTGCATGATCACACAGAAAGCACTAGCCCTCCATCCACTCAAAAGAACACATTTTCAAAAGCAGCCTCTAAACTCTGTTGTTATGCGCAGACCCGGTGATCAAATTAAAATTAATTTTAATTAATTACTGCTGAGAGTCTTGCCAAATGCTTCCCGACAGAGCAGGCATCAGCAAGCCTTGGGGTTAAATAATGGAGGAAAGGTGATGTTCCGCACAGATTACAGCAGGGGAGGGAGCCGAGGACGTCTATTCTGCCCATGTCCGCTGGCGCCAGCGGCACAGGGGGAAAACAGAGAAGAAAGCGGGACTCTCTTTTTAAAAAGAAAATCCTTCTAATTAATATAAGCATAGAAAAATGTTGAATGCATGCTCCAACAGTGGCTATCATTGGATTAACAGAGCTTTTCACTTTCTATGTTGTGCATTTAGGTGGTCAGCAGAAAGCATGAATAAGATTTATACGATTTACAAGGACGGAAAATGAAATCAGACCCGCTCCTTGGCCCGGGGAACCAGCCCCGCAGACAGCTGGCCTAGAAGGCCCCGAGGGCGCCTCCAGGAAGAGCTGAGACCCCACATTACAGAGTCAGTATCTGCGTTATGACGCTCTGGGAAAGTGACATATCTTTCAGTCTCAGCACCTGGTCAACATGGCACCTGGTTCCCAATTCAGGGCTGTTTCTACTCTCCTGAACTCTTTTCCGCATATGTGTATGCTCAGTCCCCAACATCTTTCAAAAGTCCCCCCCTCAGAATGCAAGCTGGCACAGCCACTCTGGAAAACAGTGTGGCGATTCCCCAGTGAGTTGAAAATAGAGCTACCCTATGACCCAGCAATCGCACTAGTGGGGATTTACCCCAAAGATACGAATGTAGTGATCCGAAGGGGCACCTGTATCCCAGTGTTTATAGCAGCGATGTCCACAATAGGCAAACTGTGGAAAGAGCCCAGATGTCCACGGACAGATGAATGGATAAAGAAGATATGGTGTAAGTACACTGTGAAATACTACTCAGCCATCAAAAAAGTGAATTCTTGCCATTTGCAACAAGGATGGAACTAGAGGGTATTATGCTAAGGGAAATCAGCCAATCAGAGAAAGGTAAGAATCATATGATTGCGCTCATATGTGGAATTTAAGAAACAAACCAGAAGATCATAGGAGAAGGGAGGGGAAAAGACAACAAGACAAAATCAGAGAGGGAGACAAACCATAGGAGACTCGTAATCACAGGAAACAAACTAAGAGTTGCTGGTGGGAGGGGGGGAGGATGGACTAACCAGGTGAAGGACATTAAGAGAACACATGATATAATGAGCACTGAGTGTTACATAAAACTGATGAATCACTGAACTCTACCTCTGACACTAATAATATATTATATGTTAATTAATTGAACTTAAATTTATTTTTTTAAATAAATTTATTTGACAGAGAGAAACACAGCCAGAGGGGGAACACAAGCAGGGGGAGTGAGAGAGGGAGAAGCAGGCTTCCCGCCGAGCAGGGAGCCTGATGTGGGGCTCATCCCAGGTCTCCAGGATCATGACCTGAGCCGACAGCAGTCATCCAACCAACTGAGCCACCCAGGTGCCCCTGAACTTAAATTAAAAAAAAATAATTTTTAAAAGAAGTCCCCACCTCAGAGGGGCACTCCTCAGGCAGTCTACCTGAACTAGCCTGCCACACCTTTAACCTGCCTCACTCTCTAGCCCCACGTCCTCACTGGTGATTCTTCACCTTTACTACGAGGGATAATACTGGGTATTTGTTCATTTCCTCATTGTCTTTATCTCACAATAACAAAACCTCTAGAAGAGCACAGAGTCAGTCTTATCTCCTTCCCTGTGACACCACCAGCACCCAGAACCATGTCTAGCATATAGTAGTCACTCACTAAATATCTGTAAAATGGATGAATGTCAAATAAGTCTTGAGGAATGCCTCCTTGGTTTCTTGGCGGGGGGCGGGGGGGAGTACAGCGGGGTTACACATGTGGTTGGGAGAGCTGTGAAAGGGAGGAAATGGTTTTGAGATTGAAGGAGTGGTTTTGTTCCACATGGGTAAGTGTTGATCAAGCCAGTGGTCTTTCTCCTCCAGACCAGTGAGTTTTATTAATTTGAGATGCTAAAGCCCTAGAATCCCAGTATCTGTTTTAAATACAGTTTCTTTTGTTCTTCAGGTATGGGGAAGTGAACAGATCTGGAGAGAGCTGCCGTTGAAAAACAGTTTGTTACTCACAGTTGTCAAGAAGGGGGCATGCCGTGCCCTACAAGGCCATGGAGGGAAGCAGCAGGTCAGTCAGGAGACACAGACCGCAAAGGAAAACAGACGGAAGAGTCTGTGTTGTGGTTTCCACAGGAGGGAGTGAGCAAGGCTAGGTAAGCAGGTTCAGGGATGGCTGGTTTGAGTAACCTGAGGAGTGTCAGGGCTGTCTGGTACCCAGCCCTGCAGTGACCAGGGAACGTGGACAGTGGCCCAGAGCCTGACAAAGAAAATGGCTGGGATATGGGAATGGCTGGTTTGCATATGAAAGCCGTGCTCCCGGGAGGGTCATTTAGGAGGAATTGGCTAAGCCTCTGAGTCAATCTTTCCTGGGTCAGCAAGGCCCCAGATGTCAAAGCATTCAAAATACAGAAGACAATAAGGCATAATTAACACAGTGTCAACTCCCAGATTAGCACCTGGAGCTCATCTCTGATGAGGGGAAAGGATGTCATGAGAGAACAAGGTTCTTCATTCTCTTTTCTTTTCCCCATCACTTGGCTTTAAAACCAATCTCCCAAGCTGCACTGCCCCGTGGACTTTGACAGACAGGCTCCTGGTCCATGTGCACAGCAGGGAAGAGGAGGAGAGGGACCCAGCTCCCTCGAGACCATCAGGCCTGAGCCATTAAAACCTGTCAGTGGAGTGGAACACTTCCTGATGTTAACTGAGAGGATTCTGCAGCTTGTAGGAAGTATAGTTGGGAAGCTTACTAATAAAACTCTGAGACGTGGCCTTTAAGAATGGCTGCATGGATTAATGAAAGAAATTGAAGAAGACACAAATGAATGGAAAGATATACTGTGCCCATGGATTGGAAGAGTTAATATTGTTAAAATGTCCATATAACTGAAAGCAATCTATAGATCCGACCCAATCCTATCAAAATCCCAATGGCATTTTTTTAGAGACAGAACAATGCTAATGTTTGCATAGAACCACAAAAGAGCCTCAATAGGCAAAATAATCTTGAGAAAGAAGAAGGTATCATGTTACAGAGCTATAGTCATCAAAACAGTACGGTAATGACATGAAAACAGACATACAGATCAACAGAATGGAACAGAGAGACCAGAAATAAACTGACTCATACATGGTCAATTAATTTACAACAAAGGAGACACAAACATGCCCTAGGGCAAGGACAGTCTCTTCAATAAGTGATATTGAGAAAACTGGACAACCATATGCAAACGAATAAAACTTGACTACTATCTTATAGCACACACAAAAATAAACACAAAATGGATTAAGGACTTGACTATAAGACCTGAAACCATAAAATTCCTGTAAGAAAATATAGGCAGTAAGTCCCTTGATATTAGTCTTTGCAGTATTTTTTGAGGGGGAAGGGGGATCTGACTCCAAAAGCAAAGCCAACAAAAGCAAAAATAAAGAAGTGAGACTATACCAAACTGAAACGCTTCTGCATGGCCAAGAAAACCACCAACAAGATGAAAAGGCACCCTACCAAATGGAAAGAAAATATTTGCAAATCGTATACCTGGCAAGGGGTTAATATCCAAAATATACAGAGAACTCATACAGGAAAAAAAAATCCATTTAAAAAAAATGGGCAGGGGCACCTGGGTGGCTCAGTCAGTTAAAAGTGTCCTCTGCCTTCAGCTTGGGTCATGATCTCAGGGTCCTGGGACCAAGTCCCGCATCAGGATCCCTGCTCAGCAGAATCTGCCTCTCCCTCTCTAACTGCCTCTTTCCCTGCTCGAATGTGTGTCCATGCTTACTCTTTCTTTCTCTCTCTAATAAAGAATAAAATCTTTTAAAAATAAATGGGCAGAGGAGCTGAATAGCCATTTTTCCAAAGATGACATAAAGATACCAAACAGACACATGAGATGTTGAATATCATTCATCTTCCAGGAAACACAAAGCACAAAGTGGTTACATGAGGAGCACCTGGGTGGCTCAGTGGTTAAGTGTCTGCCTTTGGTTCAGGTCATGATCCCGGATCATGGGGCTGCCTGATCGGCAGGAAGCCTGCTTCTCCCTCTCTCACTCCCCCTGCTTGTGTTCCCTCTCTTGCTGTGTTTCTCTGTCAAATAAATAAAATATTTTTTTTAAAAAATGAGGTTTCCGTTTACATCTGTCAGAATGGCTAATTTCGAAAAGATACAAAGTAACTATTGGGGAGGATGTAGAGAAAGAGAAACCCTTGTGCCCTGTGGGTGGGAATATAAACTGGTAGAGCCACTGTAGGAAACAGTGTGGAGGCTCCTCAAAAAATTAAAAATAGTATTACTATACTATTCATCAATTCCACTTCTGAGCATTTATCCCAAGAAGATAAAAACACTATTTAGAAAAGATATAGGTGGGGTGCCTGGGTGACTGTGTCCATTAAGCATCTAGCTCTTGATTTCAGCTCAGGTCATGATCTCAGGGTCATGAGATGAAGCCCCCCACTGGGATCCAAGCTCAGTGTAGAATCTACTTGTACCTATCCCTCTGCTTCTCCCCCAACTTGTGATCCCCCCTCTCTCAAATGAATAGATAAAAGGAAAGAAAAAGAAAAGATGTATGCACCCATATGTTCACTGCAGCATTATTTAAAATAATGAAGCTACAGAAACAACCTAAGTGTCCATCAATAGATGAATAAAAATATATATATTAATTTATAAATACATATATATGGAAAATTATATACATATATGGATGGATATATATATAAAATCTGGAATACTACTCAGGTATATAAGAGACTGAAATGCGGCACATGGGGGGCTCAGTCAGTTAAGCATCTGACTTTTGATTTTGGCTCAGATCATGATCTCAGGGTCATGAGATGGAGCCCCATATTTGCCTCCATGCTGGACATGGAACCTACTTAAGATTCTCTCCCTCCCTCTCCTTCTGTCCCTCCCCCCTCAAAACAAAAGAAAGAGAGAGAGAATGAAACTTTGCCATTTGTGACAACATGGATGGACTCTGAATGTTTTATGCTAAATGAAACAAGTCAAAAGACAAATACTCTGCACTTTCACTTATATGTGAAATCTAAAAAACAAATGAGCAAACAAAACAAAAAAAGCACATGGATATGGAGAACAGAGTGGTTTTTGCCATTGGGGAGGGGAATGGGGCATACAGACTTCCAGCTGTAAAATGAACAGGTGATGGAGATGTGGTGTGCAGGTGGTGACTACAGTCAACGGTATCCTTTTTTTTTTTTTTTAAATATTTTATTTATTTGACAGAGAGAAACACAGCCAGAGAGGGAACACAAGCAGGGGGAGTGAGAGAGGGAGAAGCAGGCCTCCCGCTGAGCAGGGAGCCCGATGTGGGGCTCGATCCCGGGTCTCCGGGATCATGACCTGAGCCGAAGACAGTTGCTTAACCAACTGAGCCACCCAGGCGCCCAGTCAATGGTATCCTAACACATATTTGAAAGTTGACAAAAAGTACATCTTGAAAGTTCTCCTCCCAGGGAAAAAAATAATAAATTGTTTGTAAATTTTCATGGTGACAGATGGTGACCAGACTTACTATGGTGATCATTTCACAGTGTATACAAGTGTCAAATCATTATGCTGTACCCCTGAAACTAAAACATTGTTTCATGTCAATTGCACCTCAATTTTAATAAAAAAGATTGGCTGCGAGGAGATCTGTCAGGAAGCAAGGATATGAAAGGTGTGAAATGAGCAAAGATATAGTGAGAGCTCCAACACCCATCAGGTACCCTAAGGAATCACTATGTGCCAAGTGAATTAATCATTAGATATAACTAATTTCCGCCTTACTGGCAACCTTCTTATTATTTGATTTCAGTGGAAAATTAAAAAGTACTTTAGAACTAATCTTAACTTTATACACAGTAAGTATCCCAAAAATAACACAGCTGGCTTGGCTGTGGATTTCACGGTGTGCTTCTGTCTGTTACTAAAACAAAAAGACTCCCTAAAACACATTGTTAAGATGAATAATTAATTGTATTTGGCAACCTAAATATATTTTAGAGAAAACAATTAATCTTCTCTGGATAGTAATTAATCCCAAATAATATTAGAAAGGATTTGGGAATCAAGCTCAGAGAGGTAATAACGTTTGTCGCAGATCACATGGTTAAGTGATGCTATACTTGGGCTACTGACCCATTCTCCTGCCACCCCCAGACTCAACCACGGCAATTCTGTTCACAGCACGTGTCAGAATGACTGCTACATATTTTTTTTTCATGTGCATTCACCTTTAGAATTAAATCTTCATCTGATGCCTTTCCATTCTTCTTCTCTGGATCTAAGAAGTCACCAAGTTGAGCTAGAAATTCCTCATGCTTCTTGCAGTTATTGGAAATTTGATTCTTATTCTCCTCGTTTTCCTTTAAACACTTACTAGAAGGCAAATAACACATAAGTCAAGTTGTAACACCATATAAGAGATCATTTATCAAATAAAGTTCAGAACTTTAGCTCTCTGACCAATCACCACTTTTATCACAACAGATTCCTGGACATAGAGCACATCATTGCCGTGTGAGCCATGTAAGGGCTGCCTGTCAAAGCCAGGCACCTACACTTAGCAGAAAGGTACAAAAATATTCATGGCATCTCAGATCTTGTAACAGCAAAGGTGACAGACTCTCTGCCTCCTTTCCTTGACCATTTAGGATCTGCAGAAGGAGCAGGAAATCTCTAGATCACAATGGATGTATATAGTCATGGGTCTCTGTTGGGTCCTCATGAAGAAGGACAGGCTGTATTTCTTCTAGTGCATTATCTTTTTCTTTATTTTCATACATTATGGAGTGATCTATAAGGGTTACTTAGAGCATACCCTGGTTCATGGCCAAGCATAACTATAATAAAAAATATATCAGGAGCAGGATATATTCCCCCTCTAGAAGAGAGAGATGTTCAATCACCAGGAAAGACCATTATTAGTTTTCATACGTCCAGAGTTTTTAAGAGTATTGAAATGGGCCACTCAAGGAAAATGAATGGATTATGTTCTGCTATGCATATTTCATTTCAAATCTCAGATAGGTTTGCTGAAATAGCACAGTCTATTTCTACTGCCTTAAATGTTAGAGACTAAGAGATCATCAAAAAATAGACATACTTTAAAGGCAAATTAGAATCATTCCAGTAATTTGGTATCATTTTTTCAGTACCCTAGATAATAAACATGATTACTGCTTTCCCTTTTTACCATGTTGAATGTTTACTGCAAATTCGCTCACTCTATTCAAAGATTAACAAAGCATGTAATTGCATACACTCAAAAGCAGATCATATTTCTATTTAGAAAAATGTATAACAATGAAAGTCCAACATCAATATATCTCTCTAAGTTCTTATTTTCAGCATATAAAAGGTAAAATTTATTCAGTTTCTCTGGCTCATGAAAAGCACAGTTAATGCTATGACACAGATGTACTGATTTATGTGTATGATTCCACCCACTCAGTCCAAGACTCCAATCTTGCTTCTTCTCCATCCCAAGTGTGTCTGAACTAGTCCCACTTCTATTTGCATTTCACTTGGACCCAATCCAATAAAGTTCTAGGAATCTACCCTAAGGACATAATCACATAAATGTGAAACTGTGAGTACACATGAATACACTTGGTTTATAATAAGTCTTCAAGTGAAACTAACCTGAGTGTCGGCAAGAAATAATAAAAAGAACTGGTAAGTAAATTATGATATTTCAGGCAATGGGTACAATGGGCTATAAAGATGAAATAATTAGTGAGTTTTTAAAATATCTACAACAGATATTTTATGGCTGAGTTGGTTAAGTGCCCAACTCTTGATTTTGGCTCAGGTCATGATCTCAGGGTAGTGGGATCGAGTCCCATATCGGGCTCCATGTTCAGCACAGAGCCTACTTGAGATTCTCTCTCTCTCTCTCTCCCTCTCCCTCTGCCCCTCCCCCTGCTCCAGATCAATCAATAAAATCTTTAAAAATACATGTCTACAACATATTATTCAGTTAAAAAAATAGTTCATTACATGATGTCAACTACCTGAAAACCTGTTCACCAAATTTTGAAGTACAGCTTCTCAGGAATCATAAGGTCTTGAGTAATTTTAATATTTTTGGCAATTTTCTATATCTTAAAAATTTTTTTACAATTAGTACATATCATTTGTTTTATTCATTTATTGAGTAAATATTTACTAGATACTGACCATGCACCAAGGTAATAAAGGTACTAAAGATACAGCAGTGAACAAAACAGATTAACATCCTTGCCCTCAGAGAGCTTATGTTCTAGTCAGGAAGATGAACAGTAATCAAAATCAATGTATGTGAAATGTATACTGTTATTTTTAAAAAGCTGGAGATAACAAATTAAGCAGGAAAGGGAAGAAGAAATATTTGAGGGGAGCAGAGTAAAATTTTAGATGTCATCACTCGTGGAAGACCTGAGAAAGTGACTTCTGAATGAAGACCTAAAGGGAACAGAGGGGCAAGAATGCAATATCTGGGGGAAGAGCTTCCCAGGCCAAGGGATTAGCAAGTGCAAGAGTCCTGATGTAGGAACACACCTGTTACATTCAAAGGACAGCAAAGGAGCCAGTGAGCTAAATTGGAAAGCATGAGAGAGAGGAAGCAAAACCAAGTCCGGATGAGCCTTCTAGGTCATGGAATATCCTTTGTCTTTACCCTGAGAGAGAAGTCACTGCAGGCCTCAAAGCAGAGGATGGATGAGATCTAATCTGTTTTTTTTTTTTTTTTTACAAGATCACTCCAGCTACGAGGGGCACAGGCAGTAGCAGGAAAATCACTTCAGAAGTTATTGCAAAAATCCCAGAGAGACATGGAAGTCCCCTGAATCAGATTAGTGACAATGAAGGCCACAATAGGAAGTAGTCAAAATGTGATTTATTTTGTTATTGTTACTTAAATTTTTTTCCAGTGTTCCAAGATTCATTTTGCCAGTAAAGATGAGGGAACTTGTTGAAGGATCACACACAGGGTGTGAAAGAGCCAGAGGACCAAGGATGACAATCAAGATTGTTGACCTGATGGACTAGAGGAATGGAATTATCTCTAGCGATGAGAAAAGGATCAGGAGGGTTCTGTGGGAACAGCATGAGCTCCGTTTTGGTCATGTTCAGTGTGAGATGCCCATTGGACATCCATGTGATGTAGGTAGTAAAAATATGTGAGTCTTTCTTGAGATCTGAGAAGAGATCCAACTAGCAAAAGAAATGTGGGCATCACTAGCATTTAGATCATACTTTAAGTCATGAGATCAGTGAAAGACTGAATGTAGATAGAAACCAGAAGAGATTCAAGGACTGAGTGCCAGGGCACTCCAGTCTCTGGAAACCAACAAGATGAGACAGGGAAAACAAAAGAGACTCTGGCAGGGCAGCTAGAAAAGAAAGATACAAAGCAGGCATGGATAGTATCCTGACAGCCAGAAGAAGAAGGTAGCTCAGGGTAGAGAAACCAAGTGTTTAATTTAATCTGCAATGTGGGGTCACTGGTCACCATAGTGGTTTCAGTGAAGGAGACCCAAGAGAGAAGAGGAGAGGAGAACTGAAGACAGTGAGTCTATACAAACGTTTTAAGGAGTTTTGCTGTAAGGAGGTAGGGGGGGAGGAGGACAAGAGTTGGAGGTGTTGGGTTTGTTTTTTTAAGATGGAATAAGTTAAATAAATATCAAGTATCTTATTATTAAACTTATTCAAGTTATTACATGTAAATTTTTTAAAGTATATTTTTGGAACAACTAGCTCCCAGTTTTATCTCAATAATTACCTTTTGCTAGAACTAAGAGTGGAAAACCCACATTTCATGAGTTTTTCTGCATAAACGGACAATAAAATCTAGTGAGGAGTGTTCGGTGTGGTCTGGAGTGATCTGGGCTCCCAGGGTATTTTTATAGCTAGCTTTAAAGAAACACTTCCTTTTGTATGTCATTCCACCATGCTGGTTAAACCTCTACTTACAAAAAATCTTCCAAATTCTGAATATAAGCATTTGCAGCCCTAATCAACTGGACATAAACATGCTTAGGACAATGCCTTTGGATTCCTGCTAGCATTTGGAAATGAGCTTGAGAAAAAATTTTCAAGACTCCAAAGATATTTGAGGTTCAAGATTTTTTTTTTTCAAATTGAGTTCCAAGGCCAAATAAGGCAACAACATGTCAGTACCTTCAAGGGCATATCCTGCTATCAGGAGCTAGTATTTTAACACTAACAACCACGAAATATATTGAAATACCCTTACTGTAAGTTCTCATCTAGTTCTGCAACTTTCTTCTTTAACTCCTGGTTCTCCGTGATTGCAGTGTGAGCTGTAATTTCGGCTCTAATTTTAGAAGTGGTAAGTGCTGCTGATTCTTCTTCCAGCTCCTGAACTCTGTCTCTCAGGGAGGTGAGGAGAGATGATTTTCTAGCATTATTTTCTTTGTAATTCTCCACTTTAGCTTTCAACTCTTGACAAGAAGCTTCTTTCGAAAGCATCTTGGATCGGAGGTCTTGAAGCTAATGTGGAAAACCCGTAAAAAAGAATAAAATGATTTCAGTAGCATAAGTATAAAGTACTTTTGAGAAATTCAAAACCATAATTTCAATCTCACTCTTTCATCCATGACTTAATCTGACTTCATTTTATTTTTTTCATATTTGTATCTACATCACCAGATGGGAACTTATGCCTAAACAATGGACTTCATATTCTGTCTCTTTTGAAACCAATTGAGCAATGTCTTGGGGCGATTTAGTGTCACTCAAGAGACATTTGTGGTGTATTTTACTAAAAGCGATAAAACATTTTCAATGGTAACTCATTTCCTAAATCTGCATTGCTATTATTGCTGCTGACAACGAAATAAGAAACTTACAAGCTAAGATATCTGTAATTTCATGGTCACAACTGGTCCCTAAGTAGATACAGGCTAGTTGATATGTCACTGTATTTCCCTCACTTGCCTTCTGGATCCTTACAGTGAGGGCAATAAAAAAAATATTAATAATTAAAAAATAACAATACTCAGAGTTCTGGGGGAAATACGAAAGAAAAGGAAAATCCTTATAGGATTCATACGAAAGAAACAGTTTAACTTTTATGAATTCTGTAACATCAAAATACTGTACATATGTACCCTATTAAGATGTCAGGTCCACTCTATAAGAAAACTTTATGAATGCCTATACTTCTTTGGAACAATGAGTATACATGCATACAATCTTTCACACACACACACACACACACACACACACACACACACACACACGGTACCAAATCATCTCTCAGTGGATTCCTGGCAGGCCAGTGAAAGAGCTAGTTACCTCACAAGCAAACTCAGGACCCCTCAGGGACATTAGGCTGCGAGAAGAGTAGACCCAGAGAGACTCTCTTAGAAACCCCACAATAGACCTGACCCAGCCCAGAGGGAAGATGGACCCCAATCATCGTCCTAGAATTTGCCCCAGCCATTCAGATCTAAGTCTAGGAAGGGATCCAGAATTCCATTCTAAGACCTCAAGATTGCAAGCAAACCACGTTAAAGATACATATTCAGGGAGATGCTAAAAATGCCCCCAAACCAAGGTAACTTCAACCAAAGTGATCAGGTGCCCCCAAGTGGCTCAAGGCTGTGAAGCTCCTCTGACATCTAGGAACTAGTCACCTTGCCTTTGCACCAGAGCAAGTGCATAACCTACTGGAATTCCCTACAACAAAGGGAGTAGGCCCACGAAAGGAAGAAGCAATCACCCTTGCTAAAAGGATAAAGCTGGGTCCTCCCATCCTATTTCTAAGCATCTCTACACTCTGCTTTACTCTCTAAGAAGCTAAAACAGCCCATTTCTAAGTCACAAAGATGCATAGTCTTACCTCAGACTGAGCACATTCAAATTTGACCAACGTTGCCGCCAGTTCGCTCCGAGCGTTTTCAGCCACATTCCGATAGCGGTTTAATTGCTCCCGAGTGACTGGGGCTTCCAAGGCACGGTCGTAAATTTCCTGACACGGTTCCCCCAAAAAAACAAAATATAAGGAAGAGCTTTAAACAATCTTTTCTGCGCAGCTGTGCAAAGCAAGATTAAACACAGAGAACTCTTTGGAGTCCCCAGTGTCTTGAAATGCTGCCCGCGATGTGTCTTCATCCAGATAACCTCACTCTCGAAATTCTGAAGGAGGCGGGAGGCAGACCAGGAACAAGTGATGTGCTCTCCCAAGATGGCATCTAAGAACTGGTCTTTGCCACTTTGGGGAGCTTCCTTCCACCCAACTCAAATGTTACTTGACCTCTGACCAGAACCCACAGAGTTCCCACAGAACTGTCAGAAGAGACACAACGTGACAAGGTCCACAGCAAAGAGGCAGTTTTCATTGTCCTTCTGTTTCCGGATTACAAAAATTATCAACTCACTTCATCTTTTGAAGAAAGGCTGTCGTTTGTTTGCCAAAGAGATCATGTGAGTTGAAGGAAAAAGGCGATCTCCTTCCTAATTATTTATTCACTGTAACATTTATTCTCAATCTCGTAGCCTATCTGGGGATTGTGACTCATGAAGGTGACTCAGATGAACGCGGGAGGCCAGCGAAAGGGGGGCAGGGCCTGAGGAGTCCTCGCCCCACCCACCAGGCAACAGCCCTCGGCTCCGCGGATGGCTGCCAATGCAGAAATGTGCATCTCAGCCGGGCCAAATTTTTCCTATTTTCCAAGACAAATCATATGTCCAGACTTTTCGAAGTAAAAATTCCCAGTTTTTGTAACTTGGCAACTAATATCAACGTTTAAAAAAGCAACACTGTACAATCCAAATAAACACATCCGCAGAGAAGATTTGATGGGTTTGGTCCTTAGGTCAGAGTTACACTCTGTTGTTTGGTTGTGTTACTTATTCCATAAGGCCTGCTTCTTGCAGGAATTATTCCTGAGCTTGGACAGACCCCTATGCCTACCTCTGTGAAATTTCCAAAGCCTGTGGTCTTTGTAAAAGACACACAGGAAAGCCATTTAATTTTGAAGGAATATGAAAGAGTTCGCATAAAGGAGGGTTTCCTGAAATTACCTACAAGGCCCCAGGGCACACACTAATAAAACTGGTGTGTGGCGGTCCAGCTTCTGAACTGCCGAAGACTACTGTTCGGAAATACTCAAGAAAGCAAAAGTCATCTCAAAGCCCTTAACTTTATAACAAGTGTTGTCATGACTTGTGTGTTTCGATGCCCAAAATACCAAACAAAACCTTTAGTGCACCTAGTAACAGCCCGTGTTTGCCAATCACAACAAGTCCAGGGAGATGGCCGGTATGCACTCCTGGGGAGATAGCACAAAACGTTTAACTACATCTGATAAGAGAACCACATCCTGTTCATGTATTTAGAAGTGATTTCTCCACCCTAACCACCACAGCAAAACTTCCTAAAACAGGACACATAAGGACTTTGGTCACTTATGAGAGGTACAAAGTAGAGTGTATATGACACATCATTATGTTTTGTTTTACAAGGATTTTTGTTTTTACTTATTTGAAAGAGAGAGAGTGCAAACGGGGGGAGGGGCAAGGGAGAGAGACTCAACTAGACTCCACAACGAGCGTGGAACCCGAGTCAGGGCTCAATCTCACGACCCTGAGATCATGACCTCAGGGGCAATCAAGAGTCAGACGCCTAACCAACTGAGCCTCCAACACCCCTGTATGGCACATCATTTTATAAAATTCATTAGGAAAATAAGTTCTTCAATAACTATGATTATTTATTCCAATGACTAGCATCCTTTTCCAGGAAATGATGCAATCATTCTTTAATGTTATATCTCTTTCTATGAAAAACTATTATCCACTGGACATAATATTAAAAGCCACGCAAGACAGTTCAGATACGGCCCTTCATTTTAGGAGGTTACAATCTAAAGCAAAACACTACCAAAAGTCATTTACATCTTCAGATGTGCACGGGTGAAACAACACATTGAGATCTCAGGACCACAAATGCCAGCACAGAGCCCACATTAGACAGACTCCTGATTACCAAGTTTAGAAGACAGTTGCTGGGTCTAAATCACCCTTCCCAGTCCAGCAGACTGGAGATTATTGCCAACAAATATTTACCGAAACCTCACTCAAGGTCAAGCACTGAGTTTACACCCTACTAGGAGAAAGAGCATTTATCAGACAACCACACTAACCATTACATAATTACAACCTGAAATGCGTGCAAGAAAGAAACAGAGAGAAAACAAAGGAAAGTGTGACTTACAACCAGAGATGTGAGAAGGAAAGATTTCCCTAAAGAAGTGATGACTGGGTAGGTATTAAAGATGCAAGAGGTAATGAAGCAGGTGCAACATACGTCATTCAAATAGCCAAAAGTCTGAGCAAGGGTCCTGTGACAGGAACATGCTATGTGGTCAAAGATCTGAGCAAAGGCAGTAAGGCTGAGGAACAAGAACAACTTAAGAATGGAGGCTTCAAAGGCAGCTCTGAGCTCATTCACACATGGCATTGCCAGATAGGGCTTCTTTTTCAGAATATTCCTGGTTATTCTAGTTTGTGCATTCTGCCATATGAAACTTAGAATCCACTTATCAAATTCCCCAAGATTTATAATTTTACAAATAAACTTAAGGAGAATTGACATCTTTTAAATATCAAGGCTTCCAACGAAAATCACTGTTTTTTTCCATTTGTTCAGGAATTCTTGTGTCTCTTCGTAGCTGTGATGATTAATTTTTTTTAGAGAATTTATTTATTTGACAGAGAGAAACACAACCAGAGAGGGAACACAAGCAGAGTGAGTGAGAGAGGGAGAATCAGGCTTCCTGCCGAGCAGGAAGCCCGATGTGGGACTCGATCCCGGGTCTCCCGGATCATGACCTGGGCCGAAGGCCGTCGCCCAACCAACTGAGCCACCCAGGTGCCCCTGTGATGATTAATTTTATGTGTCAACTTCACTGGGCCACAGGGTGTCCAGATATTTGGTTGAACACTATTCTGGGTGTCTGTGAGAGTGCTCCTGGTGAGATTAGCATCTGAATTGGTAGACAGGGTAAAGTAGATTGCCCCCACCAGCATGAGTGGGTCTCACCCAACCCACTGAAGGCCTGACCAGAACAAAAAAGGCTGCGTAAGGAAGAACTTACACTAAGAGCTCTCCCAGGTCTCCAGCTTGCTGTTTGCAGATCTTGGGATTCTTGGCCTCCATTATTCTGTATCATAAATCTCTTTTTTACAGACAATAGGAAGAGAAAACCATTATATAGAGAGAGAGAATCCTGACTGAGAGCTAGAGATACCTCTGGGCTGAGAGGATCCGGAGTATACCACAGAAATCCATTCCCTCAAGACACTCTGAGGAAGCCTGACAGAGAAAACATGAATGGCAGGGGCAGGAGAGGGTTATGGGGACGACAGAAGACAATCCAAAAGCTGAAAGAAGAACACGTGAATGTATTTCTTTATGACTAAGCTCTTCTGTCTCAGCCCTCCAGCCACTCGATGAATCCTTATGAAGGGTTCGTATGAGCTCCGAGGGAGCTCCAGCTTGGTGAATTCTTTCCCCTGAGAGAAGAGCAGTGTTGTTGTCATGACTCTGTTTTCTGGGTCTGTCATGGATCTCTGCTTCGCCACACAGGGATCAGAGCACACTACTGCACTCAGGGCTGATGCTCAGGGGGCACACCAGTGTGGGGGCCCAGTGTCCTCTCACAACTGGATCTCTTCAGATTGGGTGGTCCCTTTGCTCCAACAGCCATTACCTATTTTCAGCCTTGTCTATGTTATTTCTACTTGAGGGAATTTATTGAGGTTTTCATGAATGCTTAGTTTTTATAAATGTTTTATGGACACTTGAAAAGGTGTATTCTGGGGCGCCTGGGGGCTCAGTCATTAAAAGTCTGCCTTCTGCTCAAGTCATAGCCCCAGAGTCCCAGGTTCGAGCCCCGCATCGGGCTCCCTGCTCAGCGGGAAGCCTGCTTCTCCCTCTCCCACTCCTCCTGCTTGTGTTCCCTCTCTCGCTGTATTTCCCTCCATCAAATAAATAAATAAATAAAACACTTTAATTAAAAAAGAAAAGAAAAGAAAAGAGAAGGTGTATTCTCTGTCTTTGGGGCTTGGAATCCAACCTCTATCAGTTAGTTCTACCTCATTCATTATTTGAATCGGGTCCTTCTAGCCCAGTCTCATTTTTCTCTTTTACTCTGTCATGAGCTGAGAGCTACCCCCACCACTACTAAAATTCTCTGTCACCTGCTATCGCGTGTTTTCTTACTTTAGGAGCACTGGTGCTCTCTGACTTGGTACAAAGACTCAGAACATTATCCTCGCGGTGAGCTGTGTGTGTAGCATCATCACATGCTCCCGTATTCCGATCTTCTCTAAGTCCAGTCTTTTTTCATACCGACACCATGATCCCTGATTTCTTTTTGTTTGTATCTGATTACATATATCTCTGTTTTTATCTTCAACCTTCCTGGATCACTTTGTTTTTGAAGTCTTCTATGTAATACAGCTGAGTTTGGCATTGCAATCAGTCCTCAGTTTTTTTTTTCCAGTCCTGGATATCTCTGTGATGTTCACACCTGTTCTTGTGACAGATAAATTTGGCCTTAGGTCTGCTGCATTATTTTATGTTGTGCGTTTGTTTGGGTCACTCTTCCAAAATCTTTCACCACACATCTGTTTGTTCTGTTTGATCAGATCATGGGGAAGGTTTGTATTTTTGTTCTGGTCTGAAGTTTAAAACTGCAACTTTATTTTTTTTTTTAAAAGATTTTCTTTATTTGACAGAGAGAAACACAGCCAGAGGGGGAACACAAGCAGGGGGGGTGAGAGAGGGAGAAGCAGGCTTCCCGCGGAGCAGGGAGCCCGATGTGGGACTCGATCCTGGATCTCCAGGATCATGACCCGAGCCGAAGGCAGTCGTCCAACCAACTGAGCCACCCAGGCGCCCCTAAAACTGCAACTTTAAATAATACTATTTACACTGCATCCACTAATTACTACAATAGCCCACCTTCCCTTTCTTGCTCCTCTCAGCCCCTCCCTTACAACTTTTAAGTTTTTATCTTTATATTCTCTTTTTTTTTTTATTGTTACTAATTTTTTTTCCCAGTGTTTCAAGATTCATTCCCCATTCCCCACACCTAGTGCTCCACGCTTTAGGTGTCCCCAGTACCCACCACCAGGCTCTCCCATCCCTTCACTCCCCTCCCTCCAAGTCCCTCAGTTTGTTTCTGTGTCCAAAGTCTCTGTTGTTTCATTTCCCTCCCTAGATTACCCTAGTTAGGGTTAGATTAGATTACCCTAGTTCCCATTTACTTTCCTTCTCCCACTGTCCTCCAGTTTACCCCTCATGCACCGCAAGTAAGTGAAACCATGTGATACTTGACTTTCCCTTCTTGGCTTATTTCACTCAGCATACTCTCTTCCAGTCCAGTCCATGTTGCTACAAAAGTTGGATATTCATCCTTTCTGATGGAGGCATAGTATTCCATTGTATATATGTACCACATCTTCTTTATCCATTCATCTGTTGATGGGCACCTTGGCTCTTTCCACAGTTTGGCGATTGTGGCCATTGCTGCGATGAACATTGGGGTGCAAATGGCCCTTCTTTTCACTACATCTGTATCTTTGGGGTAAATGCCTAGTAGTGCAATTGCAGGGTCATAGGGTAGCTCTATCTTTAATTTTTTAAGAAATCTCCACACTGTTTTCCAAAGCAGCTGCACCAGTTTACATTCCCACCAACAGTGTAAGAGGGTTCCCCTTTCTCCGCAGCCTCTCCAACACTTGTAGTTTTCTGTCTTGTTAATTTTGGCCATTCTGACTGGTGTAAGGTGGTGTCTTAGAGTGGTTTTGATTTGAATTTCCCTGAAAGCTAGTGACGCTGAACATTTTTTCATGTGTCTGTTAGCCTTTTGTATATTTTCTACGGAGAAGTGCCTCTTCACGTCTCTTGCCCATTTTTTGATGTGTTCATCTTCTTTTTGGGTGTTGAGTTTGAGTAGTTCTTTATAGATCTTGGATACCAGCCCTTTGTCTGTAGTGTCATTTGCAAATATCTTCTCCCATTCTGTGGGCACATTCTCAGAGCACAAGACAAATGTGGTTGGTCGAGCTGCTTTGATAAATGGCTTGGTTGGGAGACTGAGTGAGACCTCTGGGATTGTCATTAAATAAAACAGATTAGAGTTAACTGCGCTCTAAAGAGGGTGGGTCCAATGAAATGCAGGACTTTTGTCTTGCTCCGCAAAGAGATTGAGTGGGGCGTTGAGTCTGGGAACAGAGATGATTATTCTCTACAGTAGGGGAGAGGGATGTTAATGGGGCTCCTGGAGAGAAGAAAGAGCCAAGTGGTGGCCCAATAGAGAAGAGACTTTTGGAAAAGGATGGACATTTTTAAAAGGAACTTAAATAAAGCAATTGTGCTTTTCAGATAAGTATGTATACACAGAGATGCACCCTTATATCAGAGATGTTACATAGAGATGTGTGCACTCTTGCACAGGCATGGAGTTATCTGGATGCCTGTAAGTGAACTGGTGGCACTAGACACAGCTGCTGTCTAAGCCTTATGGAAACATCTGTATTTATCCCTCCCCCTTTCCTGACCGCCCCCCCTCACCGTGCCAGGAGTCCAGACTGGGTTCAGAATTATTGTCTGCAGAAAGTAAGGCTTGGAACTCTGCCTTGGCTTACTAGACTTAGTAGGATGGTGGGGGGCACATACAGAAAGTGGTGTTTCTCACTCATAACATCGAAGGGATAATAACATTTTTCTGCTTGTAAAGGTAATATGCTCAGTCATTACCTGGTGCCATGCTCTGTGCTGGGCACTGGGAATATAATGGGCAAAGCAGGCATGGACTCAACTCTTCTTCCCTCACGTAGCCTATGATCTTATGATACAGTCAGACAGAAAATAGGCCTGGTACATGTGATGGGTGTCATGAAAGGGGACACTTGGGATGCTCTGGGGGTGCCTGTAAAGGGAAGACCACAGCCCTCGAGGATCTCTTTGAAGTTGCTGAGGAGGGAGAGAGTGACAGAGGTGAGGATGGAAACGGACACAGGTCAGATCACAAAGGCTCATAAAAGCTCAAGGATTTGAACTGGATCCTGAAAGCCCCAGGGAGCCAGTTAAGAGTCATTAGCTTTTAGGAGGGACATGCTTAGCTTTGCCTTCTAGAAAGGTCACTTCAGTTTCCATGTGCTGGTCAGTCCTTCTCTTTCAGAGCCTCTGTGATGAAAGAAGAAAGCCCCACCAGGACCCAAGACCCCAGGCCTATGTGAGGCTGGGCCACGCTGAACGGGCTGGCCTCTGTTTCTAGTCATTCCAGCTCACTGCGCACAGGCTGACACCTCACGGTGGCAACATGAAATCAATGCTGTTAGGATGTTTGATTTTAATGAACATTTACTGAGTGCCTACAGCTTGCAAGGCTGGATTATGTCACGTCCTGTTTGCAGCAGCCTTCTGAGACATGTGAATAACAAGTCTCATTTTAGAGATGAATGGAGAGAGGAAATGGCCTGTGAGCACCCTGTACTTTCCAGGTAAAGAGCTGTAGGCTGGCCTTAAGTAATCCTATCTGAATATCTGGGAGATAGAGAACTGCAGTCCTCATTAAAGATAAGGCAGCTAACCTGGGAGGTGAAGCAGTTCATCCAAGAATACCGAGTATGTTGCAACTGGGATTCCAACCTTCCGTCCCATTGCCCTTAGGGGACTGCAAGTCAGGTTCACTCTGCTAGGTCATTTCCTGAAAACTGAGAAAATCTTCTCTCTCTTGCCTACGAGAGTCATCCTGGGTCCCGGGTGATGCTTGGGGACCCAGTGAAGCTAAGACAAGGCAAGTACACGGGCACAGGGCACCCTCTTGCCTGGCCCCACAAGGGAGAGCTCTCTCCAGCCCGTTGAGGATAGCATAGCCTCCCTTGTCCTCTTGCAGCTCCACAGAAGATGGAATTCAGGGCTGCAAGATGCAGGGGTCCACAGCTCTAATGTGGGATATTCAGTCACCTCATGTGTTGGCCCTTTTGGGGGGCAGTTTGTGGGACAACACAGTTGGGCAGGGACAAATGGTGGGAAGAAAACAGTGTGGGCAAAGGACATGACCTTCCGAGTCTGAACTCTCTGGGTTTAGATCCAAGCTCTGTTCTTTAGGAGCCCTGGAACCTTTGTACTATCCCAGTCCCCTTGTGTCACTGTCTATCACCGTGTGACTGCAGGAAAGCCTCTCTGTGCCCTAGTTTCCTCATCTGCAAAATGGGAATAATAGCCCTTTACTGACAGAACTGCTGTACGGATGAACGAAAGTACACAGTGCATGAGCCCAGCACCCACATGGTTTAAGTTCTCTGTTATTGGCAACACCTTTTTTATGAGCCATGTCTGCTGGAAGAGGATAATGCTGCCCTTGGCATAGAGTTCAGGGCCAGGTGGTGGGAATTACATGACAAAATGTGTGCGGAGGATCCAGCCTAGTGGTGACCCCATAGCCCGGTACGTACAGTGCACTTAACCCTGGGTCTGCCTCGGTTTCCCTTTTCCTCAGTCTGTGTAAGAGCAATCGCCAGATGTTTTAATCAACTGCAAATATTTGCTGAAAATGTTGAGGCTGGTCCTTTGCTTTGTTAGTCCTTCAGGGAGTAGCTTAGATTGTGTTTGCTGTTTCACTCCTTGTCTCTGCCTTCTCGCTGGGCTGCTTCTAGAGCTGTGAAATAATACAATGATTCCTCTCCCCAGATAAGAGTCCCCCCACATTTTATCACTTTATCAATTATACCAGTCTTTTGAGCAGAGTTCTCCCTGGTCCCCTCAGAAAGGATAAGGAGGGGTGAAGCCTGTTCTGGCTGTAATTTCAGTGGCAGAGCCTTACTGCAGTTATATATATATATATATATATATATATATATATATATATATATATTTAAAGATTTTATTTATTTGACAGAGAGAAACACAGCCAGAGAGGGAACACAAGCAGGGGGAGTGAGAGAGGGAGAAGCAGGCTTCCCGCCGAGCAGGGAGCCCCATGTGGGGCTCGATTCTGGGTCTCCGGGATCATGACCTGAGCCAAAGGCAGTTGCTTAACCAACGGAGACATCCAGGTGCCCCTGCAGTTATATTTTCAAGTCACTTCAGTAGCACAGAGGTTCTCAGAGCCCAACCGGCAGTGATAATGGGTGCGGGGAGCTGGGGGGAAGATGGGGGAGCTTGCTTGTTCACGTTCCACTTAAGTCGGCAACAAGCTGGCTAAGAACTCTGAAGTTAGGGGCGCCTGGGTGGCTCAGTTGGTTGAGCAACTGCCTTCGGCTCAGGTCATGATCCTGGAGACCCGGGATCGAGCCCCACATTGGGCTTCCTGCTCGGCGGGGAGCCTGCTTCTCCCTCTCTCGGTCCCTCTGCTTGTGTTCCCTCTATAGCTGTTTCTCTCTGTTAAATAAATAAATAAAATCTTAAAAAAAAAGACCTCTGAAGTTAGCATGCAGGCTGTCTGTAAGATCTTTCGTTGCAAATAGAACAGAGACCACAAAGGCAAACAGTCCAAAGAGTGAGCTTTATTGCAAGCACCCTCGGGCGAGGTTCCACGACTCCAGAGAGGAGAGTCAGGGAAGTCGCGCCTGGGTTGGGGAGTGCAAGGGTTTTTAAGCCTTATGGGTTCCAGGTCTGGATTTAGGTGTTTTTTTCCCCATATTAGGCAAGGGAACATCGTGTCCCCAGGTGATTGGTTGGGGGTGGGGAAGGTCCAGACAATGGTGGGTGGTCCCTGGCTGGAAAGTCAGGTATGGGAATTTTCATACCGGAATTTTCAAACCCGGCTAGGTTTCAATTTTACTGGAGATGACATGGTGGCCACGGCTGCTTTGGCAGGAAGATCAGCCATCTTGACCCCCTCTGCGATGCCCGCCACCTAGGGTGCCTCCGTCTCTCAGCCAGCCCAATACTGTCAAGTTGGGGAACCACATGGTTTCAATATCAATTACCCTCCATTTAAGTCAAGTCCCTTTGCGGTTGCTAGAAGCCGACCTTGACCTTCACATCTTCTTGTAGTTTCCATCCCATTTTCTTACTTGTTTTCACAGCACAACTCCTGAACTACCTATTCTGTTTATACTCCTCACTGCCAGGAGGGCTTAAATCTGTTGTTTGTTCATTCTGCTCTTACACATAGTGCTTTGTTTCCTTGTGTGTTTGGTGTTCTTTGAATGTGAGTTTACATGTGGTTGATCTTAATAGTCAATAAACTGAGGACATTTTCCTCCAGAGAAGGTTTATATTTATTTGTGCCAGGCCCCAGAAGGTGCCATTAACCATTATTATTTTTAGCCTCTTTCAAGATTCTTGGCTAAATCTGAGTTTCAGGTTCAGTTCTCCTACCTTGCTACCGGCTCAAGGCTCAGTCCCTAGATTGCATCTTTTACTGTAACTCCACACCTTACTATTGTTTATAGTTCATGGCCTTCCTCTACCAGCCCTTCAGAGATTTATCCCATCTCCTGAGAACTCAGTAATGTGGCAAAAACTATGTGTTGTGCAACATACAATGGATTGCAAATAGAAGATCTTTTCAGTGTCTCTCATCATTCACAGTCCCAGAAGTGGAAGCATCCTCACCATCTTGACCCCTTACTTACCCAGTTTTATTTTCCCTTATAGAACTTAAGAAACATCTAACATATTACATATTTGTTTGCTTATTTGTTTGTAATAGGGTCCATGGTCAAAGGAATGAGGCTGATACAAAAGCGAAGGTCAAGCAAAGTTTTATTTTGTGCCAAGCATCAGAATCTTACTGGCCCCAGGGCCAGGGTTTCTTCTTTCCAGGGAGAAAAGGACCACACCTGACTTCTCAGGCCAGCTTTTACAGACAACCCCCCAAATCACAAACTGACTGGGATCACCTCCCCAGCAAGGGAGCTGACCCACTCACGTGGCATGCCTGAGTTAATTTGTACTTCCATGGTCTCTCATCTGAGGGCAAGCACTGGTATTTGGCTTCCCACCCTTAGTTTGCATCCAAATACCTCCCCAGCACACTCCCTGGGAAGGAGATTAAAGGGGTTACTGATTGGGTGTATCCCCCCAACCTGGCTCACCTTTGTTTTCCGGAGGCCATTTATCCATAACACCTGAAGCTGTTTTTATGAGTAAACAGGATGGCGGCTTGGATTCCAAAATTGGACCTTACAGTTTATGCTATGTCTTTTTGCGGTAAAATGCACGCCTCACGAGAGCAGGAATTTCAACTGGTTTGTTATTGCTGTATCTCTAGTTCCTAAAACAATGTCTCACATATATGTTTGACAAATATCATTGAATGAATGAACAAGGACTCCCTTTAGTTGGTTCAAGCAGAGGTGGTTATTTTAAGACATGAGGAGATGGGAACTCTCAAGACAATCCAAGAACAGAAGTAGCTGGGCTAGGCTCCAGAAAGATGGGACACAGTGGCTGCTTTTGGATCTAAGATGGTTCTGGATTCTTCCCCTAGCTGCAGAATCCTTCTGCTCTGCCACTGATATGTATCAACTACTCCACATAGTGTCTGCTTCCTCTCTTTCCTTATAATTTTCCATTGCATTTGGCCTTGGTTTGCCATTGTTTCACTCAATGTATTTTTTTTTCAAATTTTCTCTTAGCTACTAATTGGTAAACTGTTTTTCTTGTGTCATAGTCTCAAGAAAGGGGATTAAATTGATTATGTATTTTTTAAAGACAGGCCACACAGTGGCCTGTCTTGCCCATGGATTTTAAGAATGAAGACAGAGAGATTAATACTCTCAAGGCAATCCAAGGATGGGAGGAAGAGTGGGCTGGGCTCCATGAGGCCTGGAAGCAGTGGCTGCTTCCGGATATATGGTGGTTCTGGCCTTTGATTAGGTGTCCACACTCCAACCTCCTCAAACATGGCAGGTTAAAAAAATGGTCTGGTAAGATAAAACATGGAAGGCAGCCAGCAGAATTCTGGAAGTAATTTCTAAATAAGGGCAAATAAGGAGACTGCTAAATTCAAAACAATCTCTGAGAGTGAAACTATGAAGACTAAACATTTGACAGAATAAATCAGCATCTTGAGAAGGTAGAGACCCATCTTGAGTGATGACAAAACATCCAAGTCTAATCAAGGGAATGAGGCAGAATTCTCAGGAAGATGTGATTATGGTGAAGAGAGTTATAGTCAGATCAATTATATTGAACCATGTTTGAAAATAGTCTGTTTTAACCAGCAAGGAGGAGATAGCAAGTGGTCAATCAGAGAGCAAGGAATGGTGGCGTCTCTTCTGCTCCAGGCCAGGGGAGAGAGACTAATGCATAGGGTAACATGATATTAAGTGTGAGCCAGATAGTAGATAGGCATTAATTAAATAATTTTCTACATGTATAAGCGAAATGGCGCTTCAGGCTATTAAAGAAGAGAACAAGGAATAATGAATGTTTAGAACAATGGATTTGATCTAGGCTATGAGGTCAGAAAAGCTGCTTGAGGAAATGACCTTTGATTTGGATGTCTGAAGAGCATTTGGGAATTGAAATAGGAGAAGCTAGGGATAGGAATAGGGTTCCCCACCCTTGCAAATGCCCTGGGTTTCTTTCTGTTCTTCAGATACACTCAGAATTTTCCTACCTATGGTTTTTGCATGTGTTTTTTCTGCTTAGAAAGCTTTTTCTCCAGGTAACATGGTTGGCTCACTCTTTGCTCAAAGATGACTTCTTCAGAGAGGACTTCCTTGGCATTCTGGCCAGCACAGTACCCAGGGATATTTGTTATATCCTTTCCCTACTTAATGCTTCTTCACAGCACTCTTCTCTCCTGCTATTATATACAATGATTTTTTTTCATCATCTGTCTTCCTTCACTACAACATAAGCTCAATGAGGGCAATGATTTTGTCTCTTTTGTTCACCACTGCATATTCATCCCAGTGTCTAGTATATAGGTTTGCCTCCACAAACCTATTTTAAATGGTTAAATTAAAAGGAGCAAGGTACATCTAGGAATGGAAGGGAGGCCAGTGTGGCTGGACTTCAATGTATCAAAGGGAAAATGGCAAGAGGAAAGGTGAGACAGGTGGGGTTGAAAGCCAGGGCACTGGAGGGCAGTGTAGACTTTATTCAAGTGTTTCATCTCCATCCTGTGAGCTATGGAAAGTCACTGAATATTTTAGAGTGGATTATTGTGATGAAATTTATACTTTAGACACTCTTCCTGGAATCTGTGGAAAGAATAGCTTGTTGGGGTAGGGAACATGGAGGGATGGAGACCAGCCTGGACCTAGGACTGCCATGGACCTGGGTGGTAAAGTGGACATGAATTCAAATGATGTGGATGAAGTAGAATTGGCAGATATGGAAATAGGTTTGGAAGTAGAGGGTGAGAAGCGGGAAGAGATCAAGAATCAGTCCCAGGTTTCTGACTTTTAAAACTACTGTATGGTGGCCTATTGGCTAAAAATACAACTTTGGAGAAGGAGTGCATATAAGGGTGGAAGAGCATAGGAGGGAGTTGGAAAATCAAAGACTATGGCCAGATCCTGGGATGCTGGAATTTAAGATTTCAAGATATTGGCCTGAGTGGCTTAGTTAGTTAAGCATCTGACTCTTGGTTTTGGCTCAGGTCATGATCTTGTGGTCGTGGGATCGAGCCCCATGCCCAGGTTTGAGCAGTGTGCAGTCTGCTGCATATTCTCTCTCTCCTTCTCTCTCTCACTCTCTCTCTTAAAGAAATTTTAAAAATCTTATAAAAAATGTATTGGACAGTTCTAGGATATGGCCAAGTCCAGGGATAGCCTTATGATTTGGTGGGTGAATTCACTCAAAAAATATTTACTGAACACTTATTATGTCTCAGGTACTATTATGGGATGTGGACGTAGACTATAAAACAAAGCCCTTGCTTTTAACTAGGGGAGTCAAATTAAACTATTGTCTAGATTTTAAAAAATTTTGTAATTTCAGATGACATGCAAAGCGACAAAGCAAAATAAAGGGATAAAGAATGGAAGTGGGGATGGGGTATATTTTAGGCAGAATGGTAGGAAAGGCCTGGAAGTAACATTTGAATGGACACCTGCAAGATGAGATGATGCAGTAATCTGTGGAAAGAGCATTCCGGGTAGAGGAAATAGCGAGTGCAAAGGACCTGAGAAGGGAAAAGCTTGGTACGTTTAAGAGAGCGCAAGAAGACCAGCATGGCAGAGACAAAGCAAATGGCAGGGGTACTGGGATAAGAACGTTTAGAGGAAATAGGCAGAGAGGTCAGGTTGACCCTTGTTGGTCAATGTTTGGAACTTGGAAATTCTTCTAAGTGTAATGAGAAACCACTGATGGGTTTTAAGTAGGGGAGTGATCTCATCTAATAAGTGTGTGTGTGTGTGTGTGTGTGTGTGTGTGTGTGTGTGTGTGTGTGTAAGATTTTATTTATTTATTTGACAGAGCAAGAAAGAGATGGAGAAAGCACAAGCAGGGGAAGGAGAAGAGACAGAAGGAGAGGGAGAAACAAGCCCCCCACTGAACAGCAAGCCTGACGTGGGGCTTGATCCCAGGGCACTGGGATCATGACCCAAGCCAAAGGCAAGTGCTTAACTGACAGAGCAACCCAGGCAGCTCTCTGATAAATGTTTTTAAAGGTCATCCTTACTTCCATGTGGTGAATAGACTGGAAGGGGCAAGAGTGGAAGAAAGGAGTCCAGTGAAGAGGAAATGCTGGAATTGGGGGTTGGTGACCAGGTTGGGGGGTATGGAATGAATGGGATGGCTTTGGGGTGCATTTGAAGGTAAAGCTGCCAGGCCTTACTACTGAATCAGCTGTGGGAGAGAATATGGGTTTTGTTTCGAGCACCTGGGTGAAGAGGTGTGCGGTTCGCTACATTGCTTTGCATGGAATACAGACCTTCCCAAGATTTCTGACTGCTGCAAAGTCACAGAGATTATTGAGCTCGGTGGACAGTGCTTCCTGGCTGAGGCAGAGCAGAGAGGAAGACTCTGATCCAGGGTCAGAGTCCTCAGGGAGGTGGAGGTGTGACTTCCAGACCAGGTGTGGAGGGGCGGGGAGCTGAGGCCCCAGGAAGGCATTCCCATTTGGTGGGAGATGGTAAATGAGATGAACGGGAGTGTGTGTGGGCATGCCGGTGCGGGGTGGAGCTCCTCCTGCCCTCCCTCTCTTCTACTCTGGAGCTCAGGGACTCAAGGGAATGAGGCCTGCAGCAGAGATGGTCTCAGTTCCCCCCAGAAGTGGAGGGGGCACCTGAGCTGAGGAGAGGACGTGAGAATTGGATGTGCAGGGAGGGTCGATCCAATTCACTGAAGTTTGTTCAGGGGCGATGGTACATTTTGACATCTAGAGTAGATCAATCTTTAAACACTCTCCTCCATTATTCAATAAAATTATTTTCAATACTAATCATGAAATGAAACCAATAATAATAATAGCTAGAAAATATACTCAGTAAAATTTTATCTGGTATTGAACTTCATATATATCATCATGCCAGTAAAAAGTAAAAATTAATAAAACATTACAGTACAAAAGTTTTGGAAAGTAATAGATTAATGCTTTTTAATTATATTAACGTATGCTTTGGAAAAAAGGGAAAAACTTACATTTACTTATTGCTCTGTCCCAATAACAAATGATAACATTACAATTTCTGTTTTTCAATGTTAAAGATAGTATCCAAACTCAGCAAGATAGTTCGCATGTGAGCTCAAACTTGCACTTTGCAAACAAAAGATAGTACACATTGCAGTCTGCATTCTGTTTCACTGTTTTAAAAATTTAAACACAAATAAAAATTCCAAGTGGGTGCATAGAAGGACAGAATGGAAGTAACTCAAGTTCGGTTTCTTTGTTTTTCAGAGTGTCTTTACCATCACTGCCCTGTGGTTGTTTATTTAGAAGCTTCTGTTTAAACCCAGAGATATAGAGTATGATGGGAGGAGGAGACATAAAGTACACCCCAAGGGAGCTTGAAGGATCCTGAATCGTGGAACCCTCTGGAAACCAACATGTGTAGCTAAAGCCTCACACTCAGGGACCACCTGTGTGACCAAAGGGAGTCGGGATTAATGTCCACAAAGAGTACAATGTCCATTAAAGGATAAGCAATAAAAAATAGCTCATTTGAATGTATATTGTATATATTTTAAACATATATATTAAAACTCAACAGCGGCCACAAAAATTATTAGCATTTTAACCAACCAAAGAATTTTTGGGGGAAGAGTATTTTATTACTTTGACAATTTAAGACTGTCAATACCTGGTGAGAACAAAGAGACAAACTTACAGTTGGCTTTATTACTGTTGGGAACATCTGTATAGACAGCGAGTCACAGTGTTGCTGGCACCAGGGGGACGGTCCCCGCCACCTTGCCTCACTACACAGTGAGCCCAGAGCCTGCATAGATGCTTGGGGCAAGGGTTGGAAGGGCAGGTGATGGGATCTACCTGAATTTGGTGGAGGGGAGTTGACAAGGGCCCCCCAGGTTTGGGGTAAGAATTTTTGTTCAAGAGGACCTGTTGGTGGCCTTGGGTGGGGAAACATCCTCCTAAGTGTTTTGTGGCTTCTGCCGGCAGGTGAGGTATCCCCCTGGCAGAGACAGCTGTCATGGATTCTTCTGCTGAATTTGTCCATCCTCTTCTTCGTCTCTCTGTCCTTGTCTGTTTCACTGCTTTCTCAACACTTCCTTCTCTCTGTCCTTCGCTCCATTTTTCTGTCTGTCTCTGTCTCCCACATTTCCGTGTCACTCCCTCTCTCTGTACCATTTTTCTGCTCCTCTCTCTCTGTCTCAGCAGCCCTCTGAGCCCTGCCTCTGTTTCTGTCCCCACTTTGCTGTCTCTCATTGTCTCTGTCATGCTAGTTTCCACCTTTTTGGTCTATATTTCCTGTTTCTCCAGATGTCTCCCCTCTGGGTGAAGGACATGGGTCTCAGTCTCTCTGTTAGGAAACTAAGTGAGTGAGAAGGAACAAGGGGGAGTAATTCAATCTGTGCATCCCCACACTTTGTTGGGATATTCTCCCCTTCATAGAAATGCTCCATTCCTCGGGGGTCCCTCTAAAAGCCAGAGGGTCAGGCCACGAGAAATGACCTGTTCTTCAATCCTGGGCTGGCTGTGGGCCTGGGCCCAGATAACCAGACCCCACACTGGTGGTTAGAGAGGGCATTGGTGGCTTAGGGACAGACAGGATAGGGACCTAGGTTAGACATAGGTAGAACAAAGGCAGGTGCAGTCAGAGTTTGGGGGCTCAGTTGGAGTCTCTGAGAGACTCTCTTGGGTCTGTGCTCCCTTCTTCTCGTTTGGCCTGGAGAGTGGAAGAGTGCTCATTTTCCAGGGGTTAGACCCTTCCTGATCCTGGTTTTCCCAAAGGGCTCCTTCCCTGCCCAAGATGGCAACTTGGGGACTGAGGAAGCTGAGCAGGGCTCCTCCCTACTCTCTTCTTCACTTCTTCCTCCTGGCCTGCAGCTTTTGTCGAGACTTGTCTGCTGTCTCCTTCTCCCCAGATCATACTATGCCTCTTCACTTCCCTATGCTGCCCTGTTCTGGCTTCTTAGCCAGCTGTCCCTCAGATTTTACTTCAGATTCCCTTTCCTGAGACAGAACAAGATTCAGACCCTAAGGGAGAGGACAGTGGAAACCATAGGCATGGAGCCTTCTGGTTGTGGGGTGCCTGGGGAAGGTGCACCCCTTTTGCAGATGAATAGACCAAGGTACAAAGAGGTCCCCAATAAGGTGACTGGAGTCCATTCAGTGCCGTTACCTTCTTCCTACTCCCTCCACTGGCTCTTTGATGCTCCTCAGACACCAGAATGTCTGCCTCAGGGCCACTGCACATGCTGCTTCCTTTGCCTAGAAAGCTCTTCTGCCTACATATCTGAATGGATCCCTCTCTCTCACTCCTTCAAGTCTTTGCTCAAATATCCTTCTAATGAAGACTTCCCTCACCATCTTCTTCTGGAACTCCTTGCTTAATTTCCTTTCCTTGCTTTATGTATCATAAAATTTTTGTCACTGTACACACTACAGAATAAATTCTTATTATTTGCCTTTTTCACCAGAGTATAAGCTCTTTCAGGGCAGGGAATTTTGTCTATCTTGTTGAAGGCTGTATGTCTACCTCCTAGAACAGAGTCTGACAGTAGGAGGTGCTTGAGACACATTTGTTCAATGAATTGAGAATGCCTGGCATGGGGTCCTACACAGAGTGGGGTTGCCATTGTAGGGCCAGTGTTTATGGAGTGACTTCAGTGTCTCCAACTCAGCAGGAGAGCTGGCGTCTCTTATGCCTCTGACTGAATGCCCTTTCCCCTACTTTCCTGAACTTGATGGCTCAGCCCACGTTTTCCTCAAAGTCTCTCCTGTCCTCTAGGCAGATGTGGTCTCTCCCTCCACCTGCTCCCCACCCCCAGTCTCTGTTAAATGTGTGCCACTCTCTCTCTCTCTCTCTTTTTTTAAGATTTTATTTATTTATTTGAGAGAGAGAGAGAGCATGAGCAGGAGGGAGAGGCAGAAGAGGAACTAGACTCCCACTTAGTGAGAAGCTCGATGCAGGGCTCGATCCCAGGAACCCAGGATCATGACCTGAGCTGAAGGCAGATGCTTAACTGATTGAGCCCCCCAGGCACCCCTAATACTTGTCACTCTTGAACGATAATGTGCTTTTGGGCCAACTGGGATTCACATCCTTGTTTCCCCTTTTCTTAGCCATGGAGAGATGACTTAACTCCTTGGGGGCCTCGGTTTCCTTATCTGTAAAATGGGAGTAATGTAATGTAATGTAATGTAATGTAATGTAATGTAATGTAATGTAATGTAACTCACACTCCTGAAAGAGCAGTTCTCAGCTGCAATGGGCCTTATATACACATCACCTCCACCAGCATGGCCACTGGGACTACACTTTAACTGTAGTCCCAGTGGCCATGCTGGTGGAGGTGATGTGTTCTTAGCAGTAGCTCCAGGCCTGTTTCCAGAGGTTGTACCCACTGACTGCAAGCCAAAAGATGCAGATGTGACAACGTTTAGCTTGGGTTTTGTGAGTAGGATCCTGCTGTGTAAACACCCATGGTTGGGCCTGCTTGGCTGAGGTCCCTGCCCTTGAGATCCTATGCTCATGAGGCCACAGAAAGAGCATGGCCATGACTGCCCACCCAACATTGTCCCTGACACTTCCACATGCTGTTCATGTCTGGTGGAGCCCAGAATGAGGTCATTACAATTGCATTGTCTACACCGGCAGGTGAGGCTTGGACTGCCTCCTTTGGAGTGCCAGTTCTTCGGTGGGAAAGAGAGACCTCTGAGGAATAAAGAACTTCTTCAAGCTGACCCCTTCAAGAGGGGTCCCAGCCTTTCCAGAGGGCCATTTTTACCATTTGTGGGAGATTAGACCTTGAACAATCCTTCCAATCCTGAGAAGCTACAGTTCTGGGAATATTTATTCTCTACACACAGCCAAAATTTCTTTTTCCTACGTTTTTTTTTATTGTTGCTTGTTGTATTTGGAAACCAGAAAGCAAAATGCTCAGATTTTGTGTACCCAGAGGCAAGTTCCTTCTCCTCTAGTGCCCCTTTGAGGCTGAGAAGGAATTCCTGGTCAGTCACGGGTGGTGGACTTCTTAGAACATTGATAAATCAAAGGCAGTGGAAATCTTTGGATAGAAGAGAAAAGTGACTCTGGTGTGTATTCAGCCAATTAGCAAAATGTCCAGCAGTTCTTCTTAACAGAGCATCTTCTCTTTAAAGATCTTATGCCTGTGCAACTAACAAATATATATGTTTGAGATTTTATTTTGATTCATTAAATATGATGTATTGAGTGCCCAGATACTAGGCTGGGTACTGAGGAAACATTGTGCTTGAGATCAGAAACAGAACCTGCCCACCCAGCACTTGATATCTAAGGATTGACAGATGATTCTACCAGCAGGATTTCTTCTGGAAAGGATAAGGATAGGCTCATGTTTCAGTTGAATTGATGAGTGTAAGAATCAGAAGCCCACTCCAGTGAGCTCAGCCAAAGGAACTCATGGGCTGTTGTGTGGGATGCACACCCAGGCCTTGTGGGTCTTGGAAAGTCATCAGACTGTGCCCCTTTGATGCCTTTTACAGTCACATGGTCTTGCTTCTTTCAAGGGCTATCCTAAATGCCCCCAAGTGGTGAGCTCAAGTTATTACATCTTTGGGCCTTTCCAGCTTGGCTCCCTACATTGTCAGGGGTCCACCAGGAAGGACACAGATGACCTGCTCAAAGAGGTCGTCAAAGAAAGTTTAAGGAGGGGATCATTTACTAGGGCAAGGTTCAAGGTAAACCAACAAGGAATGTTGAAGTATCAGGGTGCTAGCTGTGTAGGAAACCATTTCCTCTGGTAGATGAGAAGTAAGGAGAGGGAGTGGTGTTACTGAACCTGAAAAGACTGTAGCAATGGGAGAAGGGCTTCCTGAAAGGGGCATGGCCTTAGGCAGAAAAATCCAGCCACTGCAAAACCATAGCCTGAAAGGGATGAGTTGTGGAAATAGATTCCCCTACCACTGTCCTCTCCCTTTTCAGTCTCCTGCTATGCCTCCTATTGACTAAGTAGGGTTAAAATACAGGAGGTCAGGGAGGCAAACTGATATCCACAGATAGAGATCAGCCTTCCAGGACATAGAACAGAGCAGAGAAAGATGGAGAATGGAACAAGAAGGGCAAATGGAGAATATCCCTGGACAACTAATGTGGGCTCCTATCTCACTTTCAGATGTCCAAGAGAGAACAGAATTGAAGTAGCTCAGGCTGAGACAATAGTAGAAGGAACTTCTGGGAGAGAAACATCATCATGCCCATTTTTAAGATGAACAAACCAAAGGAAAGATCGATGCCCAAAACAGATAATGAGTGGCAGTGCCATTGTGCCATAAATTACAAAGAACTATGAGCTCAAGTGAGTTACCCTCCCTGGAGATTCTCTTAGGGACATTCTGGTTTGGGCTTAGGAATGCACTCACTGAGTCTCCCCAGGTGTGACAGGTGGTGCATTTAGGTGCCTTTTTCAAGATCATCAGGCTGAAGATCATAAAGAGTTAGGTATGGGTTCATGTGTGCCCTTCAAAGTATATCTATCCCAGAAGAACTCTGTTCATGACGGTCTGTTGGGTCTACTGCGCACTGTCTGGTCCAGTATCCTGGATTCCCATGATGCTCCTCTCTAGCTCCTGACTCCACAATTCTTTGCTAGGCTTGTCTTGTGGGTTTTTGGACAACATGGAGTCCCCACGCTATTGTCACTCTATCTTCATGAGGGTTAGAATCTGACTTCACAGGGTCCTGGTTCTTTTTTTTTTTTTTTTCTTAAAAACATTTTTTTTAATTGTTACTTAAATTTTTTTTCCCAGTGTTCCAAGATTCATTCCCCGTTCCCCACACCCAGTGCTCCACGCTTTAGGTCTCCCCAGTACCCACCACCAGGCTCTCCCATCCCTCCATCCCCCTCCCTCCAAGTCCCTCAGTTTGTCTCTGTGTCCAAAGTCTCTGTTGTTTCGTTTCTTTCCCTGGATTACCCTAGTTCCCCTTTACTTTCTTTCTCCCACTGTCCTCCAGGTTATCCCTCATGCACCGCAAGTAAGTGAAACCATGTGATACTTGACTTTCTCTTCTTGGCTTATTTCACTCAGCATAATCTCTTCCAGTCCAGTCCATGTTGCTACAAAAGTTGGATATTCTTCCTTTCTGACGGAGGCATAGTATTCCACGGTATATATGTACCACATCTTCTTTATCCATTCATCTGTTGATGGGCACCTTGGCTCTTTCCACAGTTTGGCGATTGTGGCCATTGCTGCAATGAACATTGGTGTACATATAGGGCCCTTGTTCTTGAAACAGTTTTGGACCATGCTTTTGACTCTGCTGTATCTGGATTAGTACTGACACCTGGAAGGGACCCGCCACCTTCCCAGCCCAGGTCAAAGTGGTTCCAAGGAGCCCCTGAGTAGAACTGCCTTCTGGGAAGCCTGTATGTGCTTTCTTAGAAATCTTCAAAGAAGTTTCTTGTGGTTCTACCTTGAACTCTTCTGGCTAGGAAGTTCTAGTAGGTATCTTACCAACTCCCTTTCCATCTAACTGAAGCTCATTTTACTTAATGAGAACAGAATAGTCATTTGAAGTGTGTCCAGAAGTTGTTATAGACTCTATGGTAAAGAACAAGGAACAGTGAGAGGAAACTTCCCAGTGGGTGCAGCAGCCATTCTGAGTACCAGTTGTGTGAAATGAGTGTCAGCTGTGAATACCTGGCCTCCAGCCAGCTATGGACTGGGTCACCATCTGTGCGGGCTAGGGTTCTGGCTGTGTGGACTATATTACCAGTCAGCCGTGAGGACTGAAGTGCCAACCAGTTGTATGGACCTGAGTGCCAGCTGTGTACATTGGGGTGCCAGCCAGGTGTGGGGACTTGGTGCCAGCTGTGTGAACTATATTACCAGTCAGCCGTGAGGATTGAAGTGCCAGCCAGTTGCAGGGACTTGAGTGCCAGCTGTGTACATTGGGGTGCCAGCCAGGTGTGGGGACTTGGTGCCAGTGGTGTGGACTATATTACCAGTCAGCTGTGAGGATCCAAGTGCCAGCCAGTTGTATGGACCTGAGTGCCAGCTGTGTGCACTGGGTTGCCAGCCAATTGTAGGGACTGGGTTCTAGCTGTGGGAACTGGATTATCAACCAGCTGTGCAAACCTGGTTCTAGCTGTGCAGAGGTGCCAGCTCACTGTGTAGATTGGAGTGTCAGCTGTGAGAATAGGGGTGCCAGAGTGAGCCTAGTTGAGACCAGACCCCAGCTCAGATGCTCACTGCACTTGCTTCTGTTTATGGCACTGATGTTCTCCTCAAGCAATTTCAATAAATCAAGGTCACGGAATCAAATCATCTGTCTTGCAGAATTGAAGATGTGTTTGTCTGATGCAAAGAAAAGGAAATGTTCTTAATAATAATGAACCATCATTAGAAATGGGCCAGATTTTCCAGAATCATGTATTCAAGGGAAAGAATGACTATTTACGTTGAGATGATTTTTCCATCATATTTGTTAGCTGCCTACCACGTACCAGACATGGTATAAATAATCATATTTAAAGGTGGTGATCAGGGGTCAAGATGAAGTCCCTGGAGTTATTTATTTGTACATTCTAGGAGTCCTCCATGGCTGAGGCCAGAAGGGCCGGGAAGGATCTCACCTTCATTCTGTCTTCTCATGGGAAGCAATCTTCACCCTCAGTGTATAGGGGCTTTGCCTCTAGAGCCAGTAGGTGCTGCCACTAGGGCTGGAGCTGTGGGTTCATGAATGTGCCGCTCACAGCTGAGGATATCTGAACATGCCTCATCTAGTCAGCTTGTTCCATGCCACGCCTCTCCCTTTTCAGCCACACTCTAGGATTTTACCATATTGCCTTGGGCGATGTGAACTTGATGGTTGTTTTGAAAAAACAAATCAACAAAGGAAGACCTGTTAATATAGCTTTTCAAAAAGCCATTGGAAAGATAGATACATACCTAAAGAGACATACATAAACACACACATGCATTTGATTCTCCTTATTTATGGTCACTGTGTTCTCCAGAGTCGCCACCAATGCTGAATTAGTGAATATTGATTGAATAATTGCTTCTAGGGCAAATGCAGGGTTAGTTTCCTGTGAGCCTCAGGTCACATTTCTGTCAACTGATCAATACATAACCTTGTTTTATGCGTGTTTCTGTTTAAAGACACCCTATCTAATATATATTGTTGATTCACTAACATCTAACTCATGGCCAATGCACCATAACTCACGCCAGAATGGAGCTCATCTAATGTTTGTTTTCTCCCTGAGGCTCACCACAGCCTCCCTGCACTTAAGAAGTAGACAGCTCTTCAGTGCTATGCTTGGGGGCCAGTTTAAACAGCAAAATCATGGGCAAAAAGCACACAATGCAAAAAAAAAAAAAAAAAGAGTGACACAAAACAGACTGAAAGGACCTTATTTATAGTATGAAAACTAAACTAAGAAGGCAGACTGTGGCCTGGTTGCACCTCATCTGGGAACATGCACAATGTGAGTTGATTTTAGGGGTCATGGATAAATTTTATAAAACAGACGAATTCATAAACATGGACTCTGTGAGTAATGAGGGTCTACTGTGTATACACTTTTACATATATCTGTGGACACATACACACACACAGTGATATATTACTCTAAGGCTGAAGACACAGCCTAGAGGCAGAAAACATGGATTAGGAATGACCTGGTACTTCAGAGATATATGAAGAGGAGTTTCTCTAAGATTGTCCTTGTAAGGGTTTTTTTTAAGCATCTATGAGTGACCCAGTGTGGGCAAATGCACAAGGAAGTTTCTAAATCTGTAGTTTTATAGAGCCTATTAAGAGCTGGGTCGTTAAGCTGTTGGGCTAGGCTTTGGGAAGATCTTCAACTCTTCTCAAATGGATAGAAAACAGTAACAGGAAGCATGACCAGGTATGCATGCTGCAATTTAGAAATGAATAGCTACAAAACAACAAGTTCCAGGCTTTGGGATGGCCCTGGGGGTGGGAAGTCAGTGGAGACCCTTAACTCTGGTGTGATGTGCTGTAAAGGTCAAGGAGGCAACACCCCATCATTCACCCGGATCCCCAAAGTTGCCCATCTGAGAGGCACGCTAAACTACCTTTCCTTTCAAGATTTGTGAGTCTACCTCCTTTCTATTTCTTTAACCAGCCATTGGCCATTCTCCATACCATCTCAAACTGTAGGTGACCAGTGCTAGCCCCTCGAGTGGCCCAAATGCGTTATGTAAGAGGGAGGAGCATATTTGATTATGTTTCCAGGGCTATGCAACAGGCCCCAGATGCCTGGGTAGTTGGGTGGATAGAACAGTTGAATGAAAATTTTCTTCACTCAATATTTTTTCTTGTAATTATCCATGTGGAACAATCAGTGATCTCTCACTAGCTTTCCTACTAAATTGGATCATGTGGTGAGAAATAATGATGATGATAGGATAGTAATGACAGTTACCATGCCTAAATGTGCCCGAGTGTTGTTTTTAAATTTTTTTAAAGATTTTATTTACTTATTTGGCAGAGAGAAACACAGCTAGAGAGGGAAACATAAGCAGGGGAAGTGAGAGAGGGAGAAGCAGGCTTCCCGCCGAGCAGGGAGCCTCATGTGGAGCCCGATCCTGTGATTCTGGGATCATGACCTGAGCCGATGGCAGATGCTTAATGACTGAGCCACCCAGGTGCTCCAATTTTTTAAATTTTTTTTAGAACACAGATACCTGGTTCCCCCCAAAACATTTTGTGTATTGAGGGCACGTATTGCATGGAGCACTGGTTGTGGGGCATAAACAATGAATCTTGGAACACTGAAAAAATAAAATAAATTATTAAAATTTTTTTTAACAATATAAATGTTAAAGAAAGGAACATCTATCTACCTTTTATCTAGATTCACTAGTTACATTTTGTCACATTATTTTCTCATCTATCATATTTTTTCTGAATGATTTAAAAAAATTATCACATATGTACTGCTTTACCTCTAAATACTTCATCATGTGTCTTATGAGAACTAAAGGCATTCTCCTATAAAAACATAATAACTTTATCATAATAAAAAGAGATTTCACATTAATTCGGCACTATCATTTCACATGCAATCCATGTTTAAATTTCATGGACTTAGCTTAAGAGAATAAATATCTATATAAGGCTTTGAATGGAAGGCAGCACTCTTCCTTTCTCTGGATTCTTTCTCCCCCCAGGCAACTCTTTTAGCTGTTTTCTTTCAGTATTAATTCTATAATTCTAAATAACATGCTTAGTCTACTGTTTTTAAAATTTGCTTATCATTTATTAACTTCTTTGTATGTAAGAAGATTTAGTTCTCTTATCTCCCACAAACACACTTCCTCCCATCCTCCCCAAATGATTATATCATCATTTTTGGTAATATTAGTATTCAGTATTTATTTTATTATGATATTATTCTCAGCTTGAGATACATGGTGTGCCATTATCATATTTCCTTTTTTTAAGATTTTATTTATTTATTTAACAAAGAGAAACACAGCTAGAGAGGGAACACAAGCAGGGGGAGTGAGAGAGGGAGAAGCAGGCTTCCCACCAAGCAGGGAGCCCAATGTAGGGCTCAATCCTGGGACTCCAGGATCATGACCTGAGCTGAAGGCAGACACTTAATGACTGAGCCATCCAGGCACCCCTTATGTTTCCTTTCTCACACAACTTTGTTGTTTTTCTTGGGGTGTAACTGCCCTGATTTGTCACTCACTTGGTTTTCTATGTGCTTATCACTATTTCATCCTTGAGCTTTCTGGCAAAATTACAATTTTCTTTTTAATATGTTGACATATATAAAATTCTGTATTGGTTTAGTTCCTTTCTTGGTCTTCCTGCTCTAACTTGTCCTGCCATTCATCTATCATCCTGGGACTTCTTTTCATCATCAAATTGGGGATGTCCTTAACTTTCTCCTGTATTAAATTCTTTATTTTCTGGATCCTGGGCTTCATCTTTCTTGATTTACTCCATTGTCTATGTAGAGAACATCCTTCAGTAGCTTTCTGAATAAGGGTTCATGGGGAGGCAATAGTTTTGATCTTGTATGTGTGAGATGATTTTGTATTGTATCCTCATACTTGATTAATAGTTGGGCTATAAACTTGTAGAATAGAAATAGAATAGAAATCATCCTACTCTCTATCCCCTCAGGATTTTGAAAGCATTTCACCAATGTTTCTAGTTTGCAGTGTTGGTTGACAAGACTTATGTTGTTCTTCCTCCTGATTGTTTGAGTATCAGCCAGTGAGGAACGTTTTCCATCCTTTGTTCTGGCACTTGATGGCCCTCTCAATCTGGAAACTCATGTCTGGATTTATTGCTTCAATAATTTCCCCTCTTGATTTCTCTCGTTCTGGAACCTCTGCTGTTCAAATATTAGCTCTCCTCACAGGTGTTATAATCTTCCTACACCTTCTCTTATTTTCCACCTTTTCGGAGTTCTCTCCACACTCCGAAACTCTCTCTTTCGGATTGTCTTTGGAGGTTTCCTTGATTTATTCTTACAACTATTGAATTGTTTATTTTCATCATATTGTTATTATTTATTTATTTATTTAGAGCTTGAGCAGGGGGAAGTGGCAGAGGGAAGGGAGAGAAAGAATCTCAAGCAGACTCTGTGCTGAACACAGAGTCCAATGTGGGGTTTGATCTCACTACCCTGAGATCATGATCTTAGCCAAAATCAAGAGTCAGATGCTTAACTGACTGAGCTACACAGGTCCTCTATATTTTTAATTTTAAGAGCTCTTTTTATTATTTCTTCTTTAAATAATCACATATTCTTGCTTAAGGATACAGTATTTCCCTCTATATCCCTAAGTATATCAGTTATATGGTTGTATTTTTTCCTACATACATTGTTGCTATTTTCATGATATTTTTTCCTGTTTGTTTCTGTTAGTCTTCCCTCTCACAATAGAATGGTTCTTCAAATATCTGGTGAACCTTGATGCCCTTCATATCTAAGAGGGAGGCAGCAAGATGCCCAATGGAAACTCCATGTGTGCCATTTTATGCACTGGTGATTTCCTCTGGCATGACCTGGCATGATGTGGGTGTTCAAGTAGGAACCCATAAGTACCAATACCATAAAGTTTCTTCTCTTGGATAGATCAATTGCTGCCCATTCCTGCCCCCCTGGCCAGCCATACCCTGCTCTCCCCACCCTTTTCCCTACCCAAGGACACATGGCCCTGTAGCCATGCTGCTTCTCCCTATTTATATCCAGGAGTGAATAGAGACCTCTGTATGGCTATTTTTCTAGAATGCATTTTCTCACTCTCCAACACCTCTATGGGGCAAACCCTTACTTCCCTAATAGAGTCTGTTAGAATCACTTCTTTTGTCTCCATACATCTTTTGCCCTACTCCCCACTCCAGGACAGAGATAGCCTCTCTGTGCCATCTGTCCTCATGGTTCCCTGTGGCTCTTAATAGACATCCTACTCTGCAACATTATGATTTCCTGTCTGTGTGTCCCCTCCACTAACTTCAATGCCTTTTGAGAGCAGAAGCTTTATTCTGTTACCTGGTCCTGGTCTGGCCAGTTCCTTTAGCAATAGTGATACTGTCACATCTTGAGGGTAATAAAGAGAAAATAGAGACACCGATTTTCAGAAATCAGAGAGATTTTATGGAACTGCTACCATCACAGACAGCTAAGCTCAATTCAAGGGGCTACATTTTGATCAAGACTTATACAAGTTTTTAAAAGCCTACTCCTGCCCCATGTTTTCTTTGTCTCCTCTCATGACACCAAGTAGATAGACTCATCATCATTTGTTTACCACACCTTCTGTCCAGGGTGGACTTATTATCTGGAAAGACAGGAAGAAAATGCCCACGGTAAGGACCTTTGACCCCTCTCTGAAGACATCTGTCTGTGGAGGTATCAATCAGTCATGAGCATAAAGTCTCAGATGGAGTTGGGTTCCGCCAGAGTCTCTCCACCTGCACTTCTTGCATATCCATCATCAACAGATCAGGAAAATGTCAACATCATATGAATACATATAAACTAGGGCAGGGCTGGCAATTACATTTCATTTCCAGTGTAATTCCACCTGATGAGTGGTGGCTGCCTGAAGTGCTTATTAAGGATTCTGAGGCCTCAGC
The DNA here is from genome assembly GCA_004023965.1 of Spilogale gracilis. Classification (NCBI taxonomy): domain Eukaryota; kingdom Metazoa; phylum Chordata; class Mammalia; order Carnivora; family Mephitidae; genus Spilogale; species Spilogale gracilis. Next base: position 55,645 of record PITA01005912.1, read on the forward strand.
CAGGTTCCATATGAAAGAGTGCCTGTGATCAATTAGTGATGTCTGCCATGGGCAGTTATTCACCAGCCCCAGAGCCAGGGGAAAGATGAAAGTAAAATGTTCTTAGACAGTGCTTCCCAAACTTCACTGATGATAAGAATTACCTGGAGGTGCTTGTTAAAAATAGATTCCAGGGCTGCCTGGGTGGCTCAGTAGGTTGAACGTTTGACTCTTGGCTTCAGCTCAGGTCATGATTTCAGATTCCTGAGATCAAGCCCCACATCAGACTTGGTGCTCAGTGTGGAGTCTGCTTGTTCCTCTCCCTCTGCTCCTTCCACTGCTCATGCTCTCTTGCTCTCTCTCTTTCTCTCATAAGTAAGTAAAATCTAAAAAAAAAAAAATAGACTTCAGACTCTTCCCTAGAAGACTTGGATTCAAAAGTTCTCAAATGATGCCAGGGAATACTGCACTTGGGTAAGTATTCATGTGATTCATACCATCAAGCTAGCCTAGAAACACTGTTCTGAGGGTGGGTTTCCAGGAGTCCCAGCTTAAGAGATGTGGAGATGAAGGAAAATGGAGCAACAGAACCTAGTCTTGGGGAATGAAAGGAAGAATGGTTAACCCAAGTAGACAGGACTCTAGACCCCTACACATAAGCAAAAAATTTGTATGAATGCCTAAATCCTAACCAAAGCCCCTAAATGTATTTGGTGTTCAACCCCATGGACTAGCACAAGGCGTGGCATGCAGTAGGCATTGATTTATATCAATGAGTGAAAGGTAAGCAAATCATAGGTTTTAGAAATACACATCTCAGTATTCTGTTTAACTTCCACATGTCCACACTCAGATCCCTGTGTGTTGCTTTTGTCACCTCTGTTTTGAGATGACCTAGGTAATGCCCTAGAGGAGTGGTAGGTAGGTAGACCATAAGAAGTTACAATGACCTATGTTTTTCAGTCAAGAAAACCAGAGGTTGAGCAGGAATACAATCCCCCTCTTTGCAACATAAATGTCTTCTTTGCAGACTCACTAAGTTCTTGACAAGGGAGCTCCCTGGACATTGAATGTAGTCAGTGTAGACAAATTTCAATAAATCACATCTCATCAGTGAGGTGTCAGTTCCTAAACCCAGTCCTCCTACCTAAAATGAGAGAGAGAGAGGGAGAGAGGGAGAGAGAGAGAGAGAGAGAGAGAGAGAGAGAGAGAGCGCGCATTCCTATAAACAGGCATAACTAATGTGGATGCACAGTCCTTTTTCCAGGATTAGAACATCAGCAGCATGTGCTTGTGCTCCTATGAGGAAAAGTTGTGTCTTAGATGTATGTTTGAAGAAGAATCTATACATATATTATGCAGTAAAAAGATAATGCTAACATTTACTGAGCTTGCTATTTTAATCCTTTTATGTATTATTTTATTTTTTCTGGATATCATGAGGATATATTATTATTATCCATATTTCATAGCTATGAAACAAGCACAGAAACTGTAAGTTATTTGCCCAAGATGACATAGCTAATATGGTGCCCATATCAGTTACTTATTGCATAACAAATGACTCCTGAATTTAGCAGCTTTTCAGGCAATACAATTTATCTCATGTATTCTCTGGGTCAGAAATCTAGGTGTGGCTTGCCTGGGTCCTCTGGCTCAGGGATTGCTGCAGTCAGGGTGTCTGTAAAGACTGGAAGTCAGCTCAAGGCTCAACAGGAGGAGGATCCATTTCCAAACTCATTCATGTGGTTGTTGGCAGGGTTCAGGTCCTTGGAGTTGTTGGGCTGAGGGTCTCTTTCCTATACATGAGGACATCTCAAGACATGGCTCTTGGCTTCTATTAGGCAAGCAAGAGAAAAAGTGAGAAAGACTGGGCAAGATGGCTGCTAGACTCATTTTGCCAACCTAATCTTGGAAGTGATATCCCATCATGATTGCTATATTCTTTTCAGAAGAGAAGTGAGTCATTAGGTCCAGTCCTCACTGAAGGGAAGGAAATTGCACATGTTAGATGCAACAATACTGATGATATTCTAATTTTTAAGTGAGTGGTCCCATGATTGTCATAGTATACAACTCACATGTTGGTTACATGTATTTTTTTGGATGCACCAAATTTATGTGATAATTTATTTTTAAAAATAATATGCTTACTTATTTCCTTATGGGAGGTGACAAGAGCAGATGACAACTCTGAAGAATAAAGAATCTTTGTGTGAAGTAACTGGGGAGCTTTTTAAAAAATTAGTATTTATCTTTTAGAACTATTTTGATTTATAGAAAAATTGAGCAGAAAGTACAAAGAGTTTCTATATAACCCTTTTTTCTATCTCCATTTTCCCCTGTTACTAATATGTTGTATTAGTGTGATATATTTGTTATAATTGATAGCCCAGTATTTATTCATTATTTTAAACTAAAGCCCATAATTCACATTAGGATCTACTCTTTATCTGGTTCAGTCTACAGGTCTTGACAAATACATAATGGCATGTATCCATCACTATAATATCATACTGAATAATTTCACTGTTCTAAAAATCCTCTGTATTCTGCCTATTCATCCCTCCCTCCTCTCAAAGTCCTGGCAACCACTGATTTTTTCTGTCTCTATAGTTTTGTCTTTTCCAGAATATCATTTAGTGGGAACCATGTAGTATGTGACTCTTTAAGACTGGTTTCTTTGACTTAGCAGTATGGATTTAGGGCCCATCCAAGTGTTTTCATGTCTTGATATTTCATTTTTATCACTGGATAATATTCTATTGCTTGGCTATACCACAGTTTATTTATCCATTTACCTATTGAAAGGCACCTTTATTCATTTGGGCAGTTATCAATAAAGATACTGTAAGCATTTGTGCACACATACATTCTCAACTCATTTAGACAAACACCAAGGAGTACAGTTGTTGGATCATACGTTAAGAATGTGTTTAGTTTTGTAGGAATCTACTAAACCATCTTCAAAAGTTGTTGTACCGTCTTGCATTTCAACCATCAATGAATGTTTTTGTTGTTCTACATCCATGCAATGTTTGATGTTGCCAGTGTTTTGGATTTTCCCCATTCTAATAAATGTGCACTGGTATCTTTTTCAATTTGCAATTCCTTAGTGACATGTGATGTTGAGCACCTTCTTATATGCTAATCTGCCATTTGTATATCTTCTTTGTTGAGGTGTTTATCCAGGTCTTCAGCCCATTTTAAATTGGCTAGTTTTTAAAAAAATTATTATTGAGTTTTAAGAGTTCTTTGACTATTTCAGATACAAATAATTTATCCCATGTATATGTTTTGCAAATTGTGGCTTGTGAATGTTTTCATTCTCTTTTTTTTTATTAACATATAATGTATTATTAGTTTCAGGGGTACAGGTCTGTGATTCATTAGTTTTACACAATTCACAGCACTCACCATAGTACATACCCTCTTCAATGTCCATCACTCAGTCACCCCATCCCTCCCATCCCCCTCCCCTCCAGAAACCCTCAGTTTCTTTCCCAAGATTAAGAGTCTCTTATGGTTTTGTCTCCCTCTCTGGTTTCATCTTTTTTTTTTTTTTAATATTTTATTTATTTATTTGACAGAGAGAAACACAGCCAGAGAGGGAACACAAGCAGGGGGAGTGAGGGAGGGGGAAGCAGGCTTCCCGCTGAGCAGGAAGCCCCATGTGGGGCTCGATCCTGGGTCTCCAGGATCATGACCTGAGCCGAAGGCAGTTGCTTAACCAACTGAGCCACCCAGGTGCCCCTCTGATTTCATCTTTTCTCATTTTTCCCTCTCTTCCACAATGATCCTCTGTCTTGTTTCTCAAATTTCTCATTTCAGTGAGATCATATGATAATTGTCTTTGTCTGGTTGACTTATTTTGCTTAACATAATACCCTCTAGTTCCATCCACATCATTGCAAATGGAAAGAGTTCATTTTTTTATGGCTGCATAGTATTCATATATATATATATATATATATATATATATATGCCATATCTTCTTCATACATTCATTCGTTGATGGACATCTAGGCTCTTTCCCTAGCTAGTTTGGCTATTGTGGACATTGCTGCTATAAACATTCAGGTGCACATGCCCCTTTGGATTACTATGTTTTCATTCTCTTAACAGCATTTTTTTATGGAGAAGAAATCTTTGATTTTAATGAAGTCCAACTAATCAATATTTTTCCCCTTTATGGATTGTGCTTTTGGTGTTACATCTAAAAGGTCATCTCTAAGTCCAAAGTCACCAGGGTTTTCTCCTGTTATTTTCTAGAAGTTTTATAGTTTTCTGCTTTAATTTTATGTCTATGATCCATTTTTTAGTCAATTTTTGCAAAAGATTGAAGTCTGTGTCTAACTTCTTTTTCCTTCCTCTCTTCCTTCCTCCCTTACTCCTTCCTTCCTTCCTTCCTTCCTTCCTTCCTTCCTTCCTTCCTTCCTTCCTTCCTTCCTTCCTCTTCCTTTTTCTCTTCCTTTCTCTTTCCTTTCTCTCTCTCCCTCCCTTCCTTTTTCTCTTCTGTCCTCCCTCCCTTCCATCTTTCCTTCCTTCCTTCTTTCCTTCCTTGCTTCCTTCCTTCCTTGTGCATGTACATATCCAGTTTTTCCAGCATGATTTGTTGAAAAGACTATCTTTTCTCCATTTAATTGCTTTTGCTCCTTTGTCAAAGATCAGTTGGCCATTTCTGTGAGGATATATTTCTGGGCTCTCTATTTTGTTCTATTAGTCTTATTATTTATTCTGTGACCAATTCCATGTAATTTTGATCACTGTAGCTTTATGTAGTAAGTCTTAAGTCAGGTAGTGTCATCCTCCGACTTTGTTCTTCTCCTTCAATACTGTGTTGTCTATGCTTAGTCTTTTGCTTCTTCGTAATATCTTCAGAATCACTTTGTTGAAATGTACAAAATAACTTACTCGGATTTTGACTGGGATTGTGTTATATCTCTAGGTCAAGTTGGGAAGAACTGATGCTTTAACAATATTGAGTATTCTTAACCATGAACCATGATAATTTTAAAACAGTTTTATTGAGTCATAATTCACATACCATGTAGTTAATTTATTTAAAGTGTAGAATTCAGTGATTTTTTAGTACATTGAAAGTTTGTGTAACCATCACCTCTATCCAATTTGTTTTATTTTTAAAGATTATATTTATTTTTTTGTCTTAATAAAAATAAATAAATAAATAAACAAAGTAAAGAAGAAAAAAGGTTATTTATTTGAAAGAGAGAGAACAGGGGGAGAGACAAAGGGAGAGAGAGAAGTAGACTCCTTGCTGAGCAAGGAGCCTGACTTGGGGCTCAATCCCAGGACCCTGAGATCATGATCTCAGCCAAAGGCAGATGCTTAACTGACTGAGCCACCCAGGCACCCTACAGCTATTTAATTTTAGAAATTTTCTCAAATACACTTAAAGCCCTTTAGCAGCCAGTACCCATTTCTCCCACCCCTGACTCCAGCCCTGGACTAGCATTAATATACTTTCTCTAAACACAGATTTTCCTATTCTGGACATTTTACATAAATGGATAGTTCACATAAATATAATATGTACTGTCTGTGACTGGCTTCTTTCACTTAGCATAATGTTTTCAAGACATACATGCAGTAGCATTTATCAGTACATTACTCGTTTTTACTGTGAAATAATAATTCATTGTATAGATATATCATATTTTATTTACCCATTCATCAGTTGATGGACATTGTGATTGTCTCCACTTTTTGGCTATTATGACTAATGCTGCCATAAACATTTGTGTGAAAGTGTTTGTGTAGATGTATGTTTTCATGTCTCTTGAATATATGTCTAGGAGTGGAATTGCTGAGTTACATGGAAACTTTATAGTTAACATTCGAGGAGCTGCCAGTTTTCCAAAGTGGCAGCACCATTTTAAAATCCCACCAGCAATGTTATGAGGGTTCCAATTTCCCCACATCCTTGTCAGCATTTGTTATGCTTATCTTTGTAATTATGGCCATCCTAGTGTGTGTGAAGTGGTACCTCATTGTGGTTTTGATTTGCATTTCCCTAATGACTAATAATGTCAAATATCTCTTAATGCACTTATTGGCCATTTGTATATCTTCATTGGAGAAATGTCTATTTGGATCCTTTGGTGTGGGGAACGGGCAATGAATCTTGGAACACTGAAAAAAAATAAAAGAAAATAAAAATGTAAATTTTGTTTATTATTGAGTAGAAAGAATTAAAAGAATTTTAAAAATTCTGAATACAAATCCTTGTTAGACATATGGTTTACAAGTATTTTACTTTATACTGTGGATTATCTTTTCACTTTCTTGGTGGTCTCCTTTGTAGCACAGAAGTTTTTAATATTGATATAGTCCAACTTATCTTTTTATTCTTTTGTGGCTTGTGCTTTTGGTATAGGATTGAGAAACCATTACTTAAAGTCACAGAGTAACTCCTATGTTTTGTCTAAGAGTTTTATAATTTAGCACTTATATTTAAGTATATGATCCAGTTTGAAATAATTTGTGTATAATTGAGGTAGGGGTCCAAATTCACTATTTGCATGTGAATATCCTGTTGTCCTAGCTCTATTTGTTGAAAGATTGTTCTTTCTCCATTGAATTATCATGGCACTTTTATTGAAAGTCAATTGGCCATCAATGTTAGGACTTATTTCTAGACTATCAGTTCAGTTCTATTGAGCTATATTATTATCCTTATGCCAGTACCACACTGTCTTGATTATAGTGTAATTTTGTGACAAGTTTTGAAATTGAGAAGTGTGAATTCCTCCAATTTTATTCTTTTTCAAGATTGTTTTAGCTATTCTGAATTCCTTGGATTTGTCCATAAATTTGAAAATCAGCTTTTCTATTTCTGCAAAAAAGGAATTTGGGATTTTGATAGGAATTGTATTTAATCTGTAAATGATTTGGCAAATATTGCTATCTCAACAATATTAAGACTTCCAATCCATTAATATGGGATGTCTTTCCACTTATTTAGATCTTTTTAAATTTCTTTCAACAATATTTTATAACTTCAATGAATAAGTCTTACATTTTTTTGTTAAATTTATTCTTTATTTTATTATTTTTCATGTTGTTGTAAATGGAATTCTTTCCTTAAATTCATTTTTCAAATTGTTTATTGCCAGTGTATATAAATACAACTTACTTTTATAAATTGATTCTGCATCCTGCTTCCTTGCTGAACTCATTTAATTCTGTAAGTATTTTTTAGTGGATTATTCAAGATTTTCTAGATACAAAACTATGTCATCTAAAACAGAGATAGTTTGACTTTTTTCTTTTCAACGTGGATGATTTTTATTTCCCTTTCTTGCCTAATTATATTGGCTAACGCCTCAGAACCCCCAGTGTAATACTGAATAGAAGTGGCAAGAGGGGAAAGTCTTGTCTTATTCTAGATATCAGGAGAAAAGCAGTCAGGTGTTTACCATTAAGTGTGTGCTAACTGTGGGGTTTTCTCAGATGGTTTATCAAGTGGAAGAGATTTCTTCTACCCACAATTTCTTGAGTGTTTTTATTGTGAAAAGATATTGGACTCTGTCAAATACTTTTTTTGCATCTTTGGAAATAATTTTTTGTTCTTTATTTTATCAATGTGGTATTATATGAACAAATTTTCAGGTATTAAAACAATGTACATTCCTAGGGTAAATTTCACCTAGTCATAGTATATAATTCTATTCATGTGTTGCTGGAATTAGCATGCTAGTATTTTGTTAAATATTTGTATATTTCAAGTATATTCATAAGGGATATTGATTTGTAGGGTGTTTTTATTTTCTTGTGATGTCTTTGTTTTGTTTTGGTAACAGGATAATACTGGCTTTTTAAAATGAGTTGGGAAGTCATCTTCTACTTTTGGGAGATTTCATGAAGGACTGGTGTTGATTCTCCTTTGGGTGTTCCATAGAGTTCATGGTGAAGCCATCTGGGCATGGACTTTTCTTTGTGGGGAGTTTTATTAAAATTACTAATTCCGTCTCTTGTTACTGATATATTCAGAGTTTCTATTTCTTCTTGGTATCTTTCTAGGGATTTCCCATTTCTTCTAATTCATCTGGTTTGTTATTCACAGGATTCCTCTATAATTGCTTTTATTTCTGTAAGGTCAGTAGTGATATTCTGCTTTCATTCCTGATTTTAGCATCAAATCTTCTCTCTATTTTTTCCTTTGGTCACTCTAGCTAAAGGTTTGTCAATCTCAGTAATCTTTTCAAAGAACCAAAGTTTTGCTTTTCCTTTTCTCTGTTGTTTTTTTTTTTTCCCCTATTCTCTATTTTATTTTTTATACTTAGTCTTTATTATTTCTTTCCTTCTGCTTGCTTTGGGTTTAGTTTACTATTACTTTTCTAGTTTCTTAAAGAAAAAGACTTGATTATTGATTTGAGTTCTTTCTTATAGTTTTGAATATAGATGTTTACAGTTATAAATTTCCCTCTAAGTTTTACTGTAGCCACATTCTGTGCATTTTGCTATGTTCTGTATTGGTTTTCCTTCATCTCAAAGTCTTTTCTAATTTTCCATGTGATTTATTCTTTGCCCTTTTGATTATTTGCTAGTGTGTTTTTTAATTTCCATATATTTGTAAAGTACCCAAATTTTCTTCTGTTATTGATTTATAATTTAATTCGTTATGGAAGTTTGTTTTATGGTCCAGCAGAAGGGTTATCCTAGAGAAAGTTTCACATGTACATGAGAAGAATGTATATTCTGCTGTGATTATGTGGAGTGTCCCACTAATGTCTTTTAGGTCTAGTTCGTTTACAGTGTTTCTCAAGTGGTCTTCTTCTTCTTCTTCTTCTCCTCTTCCTCCTCCTTCTTCTTTCTCTTCCTCCCCCCTATCCATCCATCCTCCTCCTCCTCCTCCTCGTTGTTGTTGTTGTTGTTGTTGTTGTTGTTCTTCTTCTTCTTCTTCTAATTGAGCTTCATCTTAGTTGTTCTATCCATTACTGAAAGAAAACTATTGAGGTCTCCATCTATTATTATTGAATTGCCTATATTTCCATCAACCATCTCAGTTTTGCTTCATGTATTTTGGGTCTCTGTTGTTAGATGCATGTATATTTGTAATTGTTAATGTCCTTCTCATGGGTTGAGTTTTTTTTTTTTTAATTAAATGTCCCTTATTATCTCTAGTAACATGGAAACTCTTCCCTACAAAAGAACTGAATAGAGCAGTTTGGCTCCCAGTGATCTTGGCTCTTCTTGGATCTTCTGCTCTATGAGTGAAGGCAGAGTGAGGGAAGGGAGACTGGTCCTCTCTTCAACATTGGCCAAAATAGTACTTTTGCAACTTGGGGATGGGAGGGAGATGGGAAACGCTGAGAGCCTATCCTTGCCAAGATGAAACAGTAGCTCCAGACTGGGAGTTCAGGGAGAGGAAACCCTCTTCTCAGCCACACTGACCTGGAGTAGAACTCTTATAATATGAAACTGGAGGTAGGGGACAAGGAAGGGAGTTATGGATCAAATATCACAGACTCTCATTGTTCTCCCTGAGATTTAGTAGATTTTCTTTTTCTTAAATTTTGTTTATTTATTTGACAGAGAGAAACACAGCTAGAGAGGGAACACAAGCAGGGGAGTGAGAGAGGGAGAAGCAGGCTTCCCACTGAGCAGGGAGCCAGATGTGGGACTCATTCTCAGGACTCTGGAATCATGACCTGAGCCCAATGCAGATGCTTAACGACTGAGCCACCAAGGAACCCTGATTTAGTAGATTTTCTTAAAAGAATGTTTCTCCTTTTGCTGTATGCTCTCAGAGAGGCTTTAGACTCTAAGTAATTAAAAAAAATAATTTTCACCAATTTAAGAGTGGTTTTACTAGAGAGAGAGTCTGCCAAGCTCCTTCTACACCTTTCAGGAAGTCCTGCCCTTCCATGTAAAATTTTAAAGAGCATAAACAAGACTAAGTGTAGCTTGCTGGGGTTGAATGCCACCCAGAAATTCTTAGTTGTTGAGGTTGCCATGACCATAAATGAGGAAAAAACAAAACATAATCCTTGGCAGCACCAAATTATAAAGAAATAAGAGTTGGCTGCTGAGTGGCCACATATTTGCCTTTCACTTCTCTGAGAAATCAATCTCATCACTCAGCAACTCAAAATTATGGCAGCAATAAAAGTGCAATTGCATTTGTGTGAAGGCCTAACCTAGCCCAGTACTTTGGATTGCTTATAGGCTCTGTGGGGAAATGCCAAAGCAGGAGGCTGATTAGCAAGAGGCCATAGATTAAAAAAAAAAAATCTAAATATGTAGTTAAAAGGGAAAATGGAGCTTGGTAGAAGTGAATAAGCACATTCCCAAACTGAGTGTCTCTTATCAGAGAGAACTTAGTATGTGGTGGGCTGATGTAGCTGGGGAGGTCTCAGATCTGGTGATTAGACATCTTCCTGGACAAGGGTGACTTTTGCTGTGTGAATGAGGTGACTTTGGGACTGTACCTGAGGATGGGAGCTGGTTCAGGAGAACTAACCATGTCATTGGAAAGTTGGAACTTTTGGTCCCATCCTGGCTGATCTCTAGGGGAGTGAGGAGGGACTGGAGGTCAAATTAATTACTAGTAGCCAATGATTTAACCAATCACACCTATGAAATGGAACCTCTAATAAAAACCCCAAAGGAGTGAGTTTGGAGAACTTCCAGATCAGTGAACATGTGGAGGTGCTGGGAGAATAGTGCACCCAGGAGAGGACAAAACCCCCCTTCCCATGCATCATATCCTGTGTGTCACTTCCCTATGGCAGTTCCTGAATTATATCCTTCTTGGAGTTCCATGAGCCACTGTAGCAAAGTAATAGAACCCAGAGAAGGGTCATTGGAACCTCCAGGGTACAGCTGGTCAGTAAGAAGCACAAGTGATAACTTGGGTTTACAATTGACTCCTAAAGCAGGGGACAATTATATAAGATTGAGCCCTTAACCTGTAAGATATGAAGCTATCTCCAGGGAGATAGTGCCAGAATTGAGTTGAATTATAGGATACCCAGTTGGTGTCTGAGAATTGCTTGGTAATGTGAGGGGGGAACCCCATACTGGAACGATGAGCAGAACTGTAATTAAGTTCCTGAAAGTTCAGGCAAAGAGTCAAATATGGAAGTTATAAAGTTCAGATAATCAGAAAGGAGGCCATGGGCCAGTTCCCCAGGGTAATTTCCCCCCCTTTCCTCTGTTGGCATTGGTCTTTAATACCTTGGTATACTTAAAAGTAGGAAAAGACAGTTTAAAGTGCCCTTAAAGACAGGACAGAAAATTCACAGTGAATATTTATAAAAGAGCTTTGCTGGACAGCATCTTGAAAAGTGAAAACAAAAAGTATTAAAATAAGTTTATTTTACTGCACACTTAACACAATTGAAATTGCACATGCAACTGCCCACCTGCTTTTTGAATGGACGGAGGGAAGCATGGGCTGAATTTTTGGTGGCATACAAAAGTATATGATATAATGAAATATCATTCTCAAATTCATGTTTGACTTTTGCAGCATGATCATCAAAAGGGTTTTTTTTTTTTTGCAAGAAATCTTTGAGCCCTTTATCAATTTTCTCAAGAGACTCTCTTATTCTTTTGATATTCAAACCGATCTCTTTCAAAGTCTTTGTGGTATCATCACCCTTGCCGTTGTTTCCCCCTCTTCAGCTGTTAACTGCTCTAATGCTCCCAAATACGTATTTGTCATAACCTTGGCACATAATGCCAGCAGTTCTTCAACTTCACTCTCATGGACTTTATGAAATTCTGCCTCGTTTCACTGCAATATTTGCAATTATGCTTTGCAATCAGTTTGCATTGTATTTCCAGTGTATTGATCATCTGTCAACTAATGAGAGGTAGAGCAACAGAGATGTCTATGGGATAGGAAAGAATGGACCCTAGTGTGAATGTGGGAGGAATGGGAAGGAGGGAGAGCTAATACTGTAAATGGAGACTTTTGCTTCTTTGGCAAACTTGTAACTTTAAGGGTTCAGGCAATGAATACTTGAATAAAGGCAACCTCCTACTAAACTCAAAGTGCTTCTCACATGGTCCTTTACAAAGAGAACTACAAAATTAATGAAGCGGTGAGCAGTATGGGTAGTAGCAGGTGTACAGAAAAATTGGTGGCACATTCTACATGGCTGTTTCTTGTAACCATCTCTGATAAAAGTTGGGGCGGAGTATCTAAACATAGTAAATGGAGGTAAGGGGCTGACCTGATCTGACCCAATGTGTAGTTTGCCTGCATTCGTTTTCTATTGTTATATAACAAGTGACCCCAAACTTATTGGCTTAAGACAACAGACATTTATTATTTCATAATTTCCGTGGAGGAGAAATCCAGGAGCAGCTTTGCTGTGGGTCAGCCAGGGCTACAGTCATCTGAAGATTGCCTGGGTCTGGAGGGTCTGTTTCTGAGCTCACTGACTTGTCTCTTGGCAGGAAGATTCAGTTCCCTGCTAGGTGGAGCTTATCATAGGGTTTCTCATGACACAGCTTCCTCCAGAGCAAGTGATTCAAGAGAGAGAGAAACTGACAAAGACAAGCCACGATGTCTTTGCAACTTGATCTTGGAAGTCACATACTATCATTTCCACAGTGTTCTATCACCCTGTACAATGTGGGAGGTGACTATACAAGGGTGTGAATGCCAGGAGGCAGCAGACGCTGGGGGCAGTCTGGGAGACTGGCTACCGTACTGCGTGTCAGTTGACTGGTTGTAAGGGAGAAGCAGTTTAAATATAGCAAAGGACTGGGAAAGGGAAAGGTGTGAAGAGGAGGGTAAAAGGAAGGAATAGGCAGAAAGAACTTAAGGAGTAAGCGATATGGATGCTGGGACAGGGCTGTCTCATACAGTCATGCTCATTGTGCTCTGCACTACTTTATTAGGTATCGTTTACATAGATCAGTCAGATCCCTCAGTAGAGACAAGCACAGGGTCTTCTTTGCAGAGGTTTGACATGGAAGGGGCCTCACTGTAGTGAACTCTTGATCATGCAGAAATGACCCAGATGTCTCTGTGTGGATTAGGTGGGAGGTGGCTGCCCAGTGAGGAGGGTCTAATCGACATCTGTGAGCTCTTGGCTGTGGTATGACACTCCCTTCTACTAAGAGAACTAGTGGAGGTGGATATTATGTGGGTGTCACAGGAGATTCTGGCTCCATTTGGGGATGATGACATGACTTGCTAAGCAGGAATAGCAGTGAGGCAGAACTGCTTTTTTACTTAGCGTCTGCAATTCCCTTTACACCTCTGTCAAAAACAAGGGTTGATGGGGACACGATGACTTTGGAATAAGCCCTAGAGTTTCATAGATGGGAAGTCAGAAAATATCAAGCTCTATTTCTGGCATCATCAATGACTTTCTGTGTTGCTCTATGTTATGGGTTAAATTGTATCCCCTCAGCCCCCAAATTCATATGTTGTAGTCTTAACCCTCAGTACCGGAGAATGAAACTATTTGGAGATAGGGTCTTTAAAGAGGTAATTACAGTGAAGTGAGGTCATTAGGTTGTGGCCCTAATCCAATATGGCTGGTGTCCTTATAAGGAGATAAGATTAGGACCCAGACAGGCACAGAGGGACAACAGAGAAAAGCAAGTGAGGACACAGAGAGAAGGTGACTATCTGTAAGCCAACCACCTTGATCTGGTGATCACCTTGAACTCAGATTTCTAGCCTCCAGAACTGCTGTAGTTGAAGCCGCCCCATCTGTGATACTTTCTTATGGAAGGCCTAACAAATGAATGCACTCTGGAGAAGTCTTTCTCCTCTCTGTGTCCTTCTCTAGCAATGTGAGACTCCAGTACTCCCTCATTGCTAGGCTGGGTGCATTTATGCTGGGTACAACCTGCATCTATCTATGCATGATGACCCTGCCTATTCGAGAAGCTCTGGATCCTCATGCTGACTCTGGCAGGGAAGCCAACCATGCAACTCCCCTCAAGGGGAAAGGTTGAGATGACATCTCTTTCTCCTCATTTGCTCTTTCTTAGAGCAAACTCAGTGGAAAACTTCTGCAAATGATGCGTTAAACTTTTAGATTTACAACATACTTTGCAAGTCTACTGTACCTTAATAACATAACACACCAAAAGGTTGGAGAGAGCTCCTTTAAAACATTTTATGAATTCATGGCTCTGTACTCCCTGGCTCATTCTCATTCTCTACCACAGATACTTACAAACTCAGAAATTTACATATTCATATATAGAGAAATGCCACCTAGCTCTCTATATAAATATATTTTAATATCACTTTGAGGAAATTTGTAGACCTGGCTACCTTGTCACAGATTAATGAATATTTGGTTAGATGAAACTGGCTCTTCCTTGACAAATTTCTCCTCCTAAGCCACAAGCTCAGGAGATGCCATAATTCTCTTCCTATTGCATGGTCCTATGAAGGAAGCTCAGGAGAGCTGGAGAAGCTCAGGGAAAGGAGTCAAGCCAACTGAGCTCAGGTGTGGCATGGCCATTGATATCTGGGGCAAAATGCTGAGGCCCATGTATGGTATATGCAGCAGCTCTGGTCCTAGGGCTTTCCCAAAACCACAGGAGGCCACTCTGCATGTGCTGTGAGACCAACTACCCCTGGGAGCAGCCCTCAACTAAGGATTGATGGGAGTTTGTATATAAAGTTCCCAGCTACTTTGCTGGGGATTATGGGGATAATTTTGAGGCGTGTGTTGTACAGCATTTCCCAGAGTTTCCTCTTGGGATTATGTAGTAGTCCCTCATGGGGAGCTGGCTTATTATCACATAAATTTTGGCTGCCTTTCTTTCTCTGGATTACTTCCCACTCCCTCATAGTGTCTCTGGTACTCCCCCAATAAATTATGAGAACTTGAATCCTGTCTCAAGATCTACTTCTAGGGGAATGTGAATTAGCACCCCCCTTTTATATTATAAGGGGCTTTGCTTCAGGTTTCAGATAGAGTTAGCTAATTGCCCAAAGAGCTTGGCCAGAGTGGTTCCTTTCACCAGTTTGCTATAGGGCACCTTTCTGAAGGTTCATATCTGGAAACACATCCAGTGTCTTTTGCAATAACCTGATGGAGTAGATATTATTATTCCATTATAAATTCTCAAGGTAGGTAGAGCAATCAAGTTCAGGAATTGGAGGGATGGAAAGGGAATGAAGCTATTGCACACCTTCTATATTTTAGATTCTTTATACACTTAAAAAACTTATAATTTTGAGCTAATAAAAGAGTTGCAGAAATAAAACATTCTTTTTTTACTTCTCACCTTGTTTTTATCATGCAAAGCCACAGTATGACACATAGATACAGAAATACAGATGTGCATATTTGCATGGGTTGGTATACATACCTACGTTTCCTCACTCCATCTGATGACAGGGCCTAGAAGCAGTGACACTTCAGTAACAATGAACACATGTAGTACTCAGTTCTTGGCCTCTAAGCACCATTCCCCATTAAAAGAAACTGATATTCCTAAAAGAAGTGATTGATGCCAGAGGTGAGGAAAGGTACATTTAAAATGAGCTTGGAACATTGGGAGGTTCATTGAAAGGAGCCTGGAGCCAACCTAATGGGGCCTCTAATGGTAAAAGCTGGAACAATTTGAGATGAAAAAATTAATACTGGCACTGGATTTAAAATCAGAGAATACAATATATACAATAATTTAAAATTTTTTCACGCTAACCCTACGAAGTGGATTAGAGACTAACTCCAGTTTATAAATTCTTGAAATAATGGAGTGGTGAAGATGCAAATTCAGGTTCCTATAATACCCAAACTCCACTATACAACACACCTTTCCCATTGTAGCAAGGCAAATAGCATCACTCAATGCATTAAAACTCTTGCTTCTACTTTGAGTTGAGCAACATAGAAGCTCTCATCCTAATGAGAGTGGGTTCTTTTTTTTTTCCCCTCCATCTTTCCAGCTAAACATTAAGTCTTACAGGCCTCTCACTGACTGTCTCATGGAATTCTCTGTTTTGTTCACTCTGCTGGCTTAAATTAGAGATCACTGGAATGAGCATTACAATGATCTCCCTTTTTGAGGACCACAGATGCTTCAGGTGTTTTAGAGCAAGTCTTCCATTCTGGTACAGAGCACAGATAATGTCTCAGGTCCTGGAGACTTCCCCTGGGGAATTCTGGGGCACGGGAGGGAGTTAAACTAAGAAGGAAGGAGGGCGGAGGGGTGGAAATGTGATGTCTCATCCTTAATCACCCCCCTGTGCTTCATGCCTTCCTTGATAGCATGGGCCCCAAATTCCTAATTTGTTCACATTTCCTTGGGAGGGGGTGGCAGAGAGAGCTCAGCACGCCACACTGCTATAAAAATAATGAAGGTGATGAATGGCCTGAAACAGCAAGGAAGAGAAGAAAAGGCATTTCTTTGCCACTTTCCCTTGGCTGTAGATAAATTGTATGTGTCATGGCAGAGGCCGTGAAGCTTCAGCTGTGATGTGGTTGGGGTAGCTATCTGCCACACCCCACCCTCCTCCCCCTGCAGCAAGGGAACGGACCCAGTTGGCTAATTTAAAACAAAACAAACAAACAAAAAAAAAAACGGGAAGAAAGGTCCAGTCTACTTAACAGCTAAAAGCTCTGACTCTCCGGAGCCTGGAAACCTTCACCTCCACGTTGGGCAGGTTCTCTCTTGTGAACTGTAAGGGACATTTGTTCTTCACTGCACTCACAGCTGGATTTTTAGAGGGTTAAATGCAGACAGGTCCAGAGGCAGGTAGTGGGTGAAATGACCTCTGACAGGCTCTTTCCTGCCACAGGTTAAGACTGCATGATAATTTTTTTTCAGGTTTATTGAGGTATAAATGCTACACAAAAACTGTATGTACTTGATAAGTTTCAAATATGCATATGCCTGTGCATACGCCTATGATACCATAACCACAGTCAAAGTAATAAACATATCCATCACCTCCAGAACTTTCTTGTGTCTCTTTGTGTTTTTTGGGTATTGTGTGGTAAGAATACTGAACATAAGATCTACCCTCTTAATTTTTTAAGTGCACCGCACCATATTGTTGACTATAGACACTATGTTGTATAGCAGCTCTTTAGAACTTGTTCATCTTGGATAAATGAAACTTTATATTCACTGAACAACTTCCCCGTTCTCCCTCTCCCACCCACCACCCATCCTTTGGCAACTATCAATCTATCTTCAGCTTCTATAAGTTTGTCTGTTTTAGATTCCTTATACAAGTGGAATCATGCAATATTTGTCTTTCTGTGATTGATTTATGTCATTTAGCATAATGTCTTCCAGGTCAATTCATGTTGTCATAAATGATAGATTTCCTTCTTTTTTAAAGCTAAGTTATATTATATGTGTATACCACGTTTACCACATTTGGTTTATCCATTCATCTGTTGATGGACAATTGGGCTGTTTCCACATCTTGGCTAGCGTGCATAATGCTGCAGTAAGCATTGTAACAGGGACGCCTGAGTGGCTCAGTTGTTAAGCGTCTGCCTTCGGCTCAGGTCATGGTCCCAGGGTCCTGGGATTGAACCCCTCATCGGGCTCTCTGCTCGGCAGGAAGCCTGCTTCTTCCTCTCCCACTCCCCCTGCTTGTGTTCCTTCTCTCGTTCTCTCTCTCTCTCTCTCTCTCTCTCTCTTTCTCTCTCTCTCTCTGTCAGTTAAATAAATAAATAAAATCTTAAAAAAAGTAAGCATTGTAACTTACAAAAGACCTACAAATGAGCAACAGACATATGTGAGGGTGCTGAACATCCCACCGGTCAGAGAAACGTAAATCAAAACCACAATAAGATATTGCGTTGCTTTTGTTAGGATGGCTGTTATTTTAAAAATTCAAACGATTAAAATATAACAAGTGTTGGTGAGGCTTTGTGGTAATTGGAACCCTGTGTGCTATTGGGGGGATTGCAAAATGGTGCAGCAGCTGTGGAAAATGATAAGGAAATTCCTCAAAAAATTTAAAATAGAAGCACTATGTGATCCAGCAATCCAACTTCTGGGTTTATGCCCAGAAGAATTGAAATCAGGATCTTGAGGAGATACCTGCATGTCGGTTTTGAGTTCCAGCTCCAAAGAAGTTTGCGATAAAGCTCTATTGTTTTAGACCTGTAGGGGGAAGTGGTGATGTCAGTGGATTCTGCCCATTGCAATTTCAGTGGGGCTAAAACCTGGGAGTCACTCTTGGCTCCTCCCTCTTTCCTTTTCCCTATGTCCAGTAAGATTGCATGTCTTGATGCTTCCATCTCTTTAACATCTGCTGTGTGTGCCTCTCCTCTCTTCCCAGGGCCCTTGTTTTAGGGCAGTTGGCTTTGCCCTGCCGTAATCGGTACAAGGGTTTCCTTGTGGTCCCCCTGCCTCCATTCATGTCCTTTCTAATCCACCCTTTAGACCATGTCAGCATAAGCACACATCTAGGTACATATCCTCCACTTGAAGCCTTTCCAGGGCCCCTGTTGTCATGAAGATAAAATCCACATTCTCCTGCGCAGTGCACAGAGTCTTGCCTGACCTGGCCCTTGCTTGTCTCTCCAGCCTGGTCTCTCCCTAGTTGCTCTGCACCACACCCTGGGACCATCAAAGCTCCTTGTGAGCCCTTACAAAAGACTCACTCTTTCTTGCCTTCAATAAAGCATGTTTCAAACATGTTTCCATCCTCTTCCCCTAGAGGACTCCTATTTGTTGTCCAAGCCTCCGTTCCAGCATCGCCTCCTCTGGGAAGCCCTCCTGAGGCTGGATTTAGAGAAGTTCCTTCTGCCGGCACACAGAAGCCTCCTCCTATTACCCACCTTGCAATCTCACCAGACTGCCGAATAATGAGGTTCGTTGCTGCTGGGCTAGCACAGATGTTCTAACACAGGAGCTGACTCTTCAAATCCTTATACCTGCCCTCTGTTTAGCATCTTCTTCTGCAGTTGATGCTGCCAAGGCCCAGAGCAATTAAGGAACTTTCCCAAGATTACAGAGTTCATAAATGACAAAGGCAGACTAGAACCTAGCCCATTTTCTTCACCCCTTGGCAGTGACATGGGTACTACGTGACTGGAAGGGAGCCTTACTTTCTCACAGTTTTGCAGTTTTCCTTTGAGCAGCTGGGCTGAGCTCCAGCAGCTGTGATTGGGGTTGAGAGTTACCCCTATACGGGGAGAATTAAGGTGGGGAGGAGCCAATTATGCCTTGAGTTCCGCCTGTTTTTGTAAATAGTTTTATTGGGACACAGCCATGCTCATTTATTTACATATTGTTTCTGACTGCTCTGGTTCCACAGTGGCGGAACTGAGTAGTGGGGGAAGACATTATGGTCCGCAAAGCCTAAGTATTAACCATCTGGTCCTTTAAGAAAAGATTGGCAGGTCTCATAAGATAATCTCAAACAGCTAGTAAGCTGCGGCACTGAGGTGGGGATGACAACCTCTCAGGTTTTGGAGCCGGTGTGCGGATTTCCAGGGCCTCTCCCCTGCAGCCAGGTGCAGGGAATGCCTAAGGCACAATGGCAACATAGCATAAAAGAAGGCAGTAAGAGCTCTAGGAGGAGCTCTGTCACCTGCTCGGTTCTTTCTTCCCTGTCCACCTGGGTTTTCTCCTTGGCACTAGGTGTCTGGTCTCTTAGCTGAGGCTGTTGCTCTATAGAACTCATGGGCTAGGCAGCTGAATGCCCATCCCTATACTAAGTTCTTCCTGGAACAACTGGCCAGCCTCCTCTTGTCCAGTCCCAGTTCGCTCCCCCCCAAGCAGGTACCAAGAATTCATGCCCACATTTCCTCCAGCCGGCTTCCTTTCCCAGGGTCCCACTCCAGACTGGTTTTGGTGCCACAGATGGAGCTGGTTATAAAAGTGCATCAATAAATGGAATTGGCAAAAGATAAAATCCCCAGCACGGAGAAGAGCTGTGTGTGTGTGAGTGTGTGTGTGTGTGTGTGTGTGTGTGTGTGTGTGTGCCTGCCTGTCTGTCTAGTGGGGGTGCTGGAAGGTAGGAGTGGGAGGAGAGCTTTGCAGAGAGGGAGAGAGGGCAAAGACCCCAGGAAGGGAGGATTATGGAGGGCTGTCAGCAGCAAGAAGGGTGATTTAAAATCAATTTCCCAGCCAAAAAGAATCACTCTTGCCAGGGTGAAATATAATATGAAATAGGAAAGGAAGGCAAGCTTGGGCCCTGCCATGATGTGCCTTGGGCCCTCCTGATTATGAAGCAAATAAATAATCTTCTCCATAAGGCAGTCAGCCCAGCTCTGTTATCATAGCAGGGGCTGATGCTGGGCACAACGATACTGGTTGCCAGACTGGGGATGTCAGGTTCAGGATGGACAAGAGGGCCCTGAGGCCTGCTCTGGCTCTACTTGTGAGTGGCTTTAGCACCAGCATCTTGGGTACCAGACTCACTGTGAACTCACCCTTCAACCTACAGTTCTCATACTAGATTCTTTAGGTTGAAAGTGCCAGAAACCCAGTTTGATTTAGTTTATGCTCCAAGGGGCTCTATTGACTTGAGTTTCCAAATCTCAGGCCAGGCAGGGCAGAATTGAGGGTCACACACTCAAATGCTGTCAGGGTATGACTTCTGTTTCTCTGAACATTGGCTAGATTCTCCCACATGGGCTTTCTCCAGCAGGTTGGGGTACCAAGCCATTGGCTACATCTGGATTCATAAATCCCAGCTTTCATCACCAGAGAGAAAAGTACTCTATTCCCTTGGCTCTAATTTGAAATCCCAGGGAAGAACTCTGATTGGCCTAGAATTGACTCATGGCCTCTTCTATATCCTGGTCCCACTAAAACCAAATGGCTGAGGTTAGGGGAGGGATATGACCCCAAAAGAAGTGGTAATGTTGTTTCCAGAAGAAAGCAGTGGCTGGCCATGCAAATCATGATGTCCACCATGGCACATGGGTTCTGGCCTTAGTCCCTGGCTCACCGCATCTCCCAGCTCTTGGACCTTGAAAGCATTGTCTACTCTTCTGCCTCTGCTTCTCCACTCCTTGTTTTCCCCTCTGCACCTTGCACTTTCACTTCTGGTCCTTCCACCTCATGGAATGTCTTCCTTGAAGGTTATGAAAGCTGGATCATTAGATAATATCCACTGTCCTGTCTCATTTCCTTGGCCTTTTTGCAGAGTCTGGATGTTTATTAACTGACTGCAGCTTTGGGACATTCTCCCATCCTCCTTGTATCTGGGAAAGTGCACTCTCCCACTGTCCACCCCCCCTCTCTGGCCACTCCTTCTCTGGTCCTTCTTTGTGAGCCCATTCCATAATAATAGGGTTTCCCACAAGTGCTGCTCTTTTCTCTTGTTCATCTTCCCACCCTCCTCTGGTGATTTCAGTTAGTCTCAGAGCTACATAAAAAAAAGTCTATGTATAGGGAAAGGGAGGTGATATTCCTGCTCTGTAGACAGACCCCACTGATGGTAACATTCATTCTCAGTTCAAGGCAGTATATTTGTAAAGGAGCACTGAAAAATTAGTATGTGTTCAAGGTCATAACGAGGACAGCAAGAGACGTAATACTGGGTCATATAGGAAAAAAACGTAGGGATAGAAATGTTTAACCTGGATGGAAGAAACAGTTCCAAGCTCCAGAGGCTGCTTCTTTTTTTTTTTTTTTTTTTAAGATTTTGTTTATTTATTTGACAGAGAGATCACAAGCAGGCAGAGAGGCAGGCAGAGAGAGAGGGGGAAGCAGGCTCCCTGCTGAGCAGAGAGCCCTATGCGGGCCTCAATCCCAGGACCCTGGGATCATGACCCGAGCCGAAGGCAGAGGCTTTAACCTGCTGAGCCACCCAGGTGCCCCAGAGGCTGCTTCTAGAGAGCGGTCTGTTTGATTCCCCCAGTGGTGGGATGGGGTGGGTCTTAGAGCAATGCCAGAAATAACAGGGTGGCCAGTTTCATCTCTGTGTCCCCAGGGCTATTCCAGGCTTCAGCACTGGGATGATGGCCTTGAACAGAAGATTGGATTCTTCTATGTGTGAGAGAAACACACTCTCCATCCCAGAAGCATGCAAGAGGAGATTGGGCAGCCATCATTCAGGACACACTGGAGGGGTGTCAGGCTGGGGGTGGGGCTTGGACTCCCTGATACTTACAAGTCCTTCCAGTTTCTAAATCACCAGGACTCTCTGGCTTACGGATGAGTTTTTGAAAGAGAGTTGGGTCCTCTTTGGCTGAAAGGTGGCATCCTTGAGTCACTCCTTCCCTAGGTAATCTGGTCATTCAGTGGCCTTGGGGAGATGCCTGTGCTCAACCACATCCTCCACTGAACCTCAGGGGGCCTTTCCCTTCTGTTCAATTGTCCTAGTAGTATTTATTCAGGACGTACGATTGGTTGGACAGTGTCCTAGGAGCTAGCGACAAGGTGTGCGTGACAACAGCTGCAGCACTTTTATAGTGCCTACTGTGTGCTGGGAACATCAAGGTGAATAGGTCACACAAAGTCTCCCCCCTATGGAGCTTACCGAGGAGACAGGCATTAGTAGGTAAAGACACTTTCACGATGGTAAACGCTATGAAAATACACTTGAGTGGTGAAAGGAGCTAGAATGAAGATTAGGGCGGGCACAGAGGGACACTCCTTAGGAAGGGAGTTCAGGGAGGTGGCCCCTGCCTGCAGGACACTTCTGCCTCAGCCCACAACCCAGCCTCTAGCGGGGAGCTCAGCCTGCTTTAGGAAGGCACCAGACTTTCCAATGAGGCCAATAAATAGGAGATTCCTTGAAAATGTCTATACACACAGAAAACACTCTAAGACTTAATATCCAAAGAGCATAATGGATTTTATTTGCCCCCTCTTTTCTTTTGTACCAGAAGGAGGTTTACCTAAGTCTGTGTGTATTGGTTGGGGGAGGGGCTGCACAAACTATGGCAAGCTCATCCATCTCTTCCTGATTTGTCACCTTCGCACTCACCTACTCAGGGCCTTTCTGAGCTTGGAGGGACTCTTTCTGGAGAAGAGTTGTGCACAGTGCAATGGGTGCAGAGGGAATGTAGGAGACAGCATCCAGAGAATCACTGCCATCATCTTTGTACATTTAAAATTCGGGTTTATGGGCTTTGTCTCTTTAGCCCACGGTTTCCTTGTTGTGGAGCTTACATTTTTATTTGCAGGAATAAAAGTCAGTGGCAGCTGATGTGGCCCTCTGGAGTTGGAAGCAATAACCATTGTGGGCAATGCGGCCTGGAAAATAATCATAATAATAAGCAGCAAAAGGGGAGACAGCTCTTTGAAGGTGGTTGATGAATGGCTATAGACTCAGTAAACCCCCCACCCCCCTCTGTACCCCTCATCAAACATGTCCCCAAGCTTCTCTGCAGCCCCTGCAAGAATCCCAATTAAAAATGCAGCACACAGAGAGACTAGTAGATGAGAAGGACGCTGAGGAGGCTTATCCAGGAGTCCTGAAACTGGAAGGTTAAAGTAGCTGCTGTGATGAGCAGGTGTAACCTGGAAGAGGGACGGAAAAGAGATGAGGCTCTCTGAACCTCGGTTTCTCCATCCATATAATGGGATGAGCACATTTGCTTCACATTGGTGGCTTTTAGAATATGTAAAACATCTAGCACAGAGCCTGGCCCACAGTAGACCCTTCATTAATACTAGCTCCACATATTTTCTCCCATCCCAAGGCTGAGGATGGAACCCGTAATATTTTTTTAAGAGAGGAAAGAGGAGAAACCCAAGGGGAAGCAGTTGGGTTAGATTTCCCCCTTGAACATGCCCACTGGAAGGAATAGGAAGGAGTCACCAAAGGCTAGTGGGATCCTTCCCCTCCAAACTCCATCTCCTCTGCTTCTGACTGCCCCACTTTCCTTGCCCAGGGCTCTCAGCCTCTCAGTTCTTGGGCTTGTATATTCTGCATCCATTGCCAGCCTTAGCACTCTGTCTTTTTCCTGTGTCCTACGTCCCCTACTCTACTGTGCAGGGGGTCATGCTCACTATGATATGACTAGACACAACATTTCTTTCTTTCAAGGGGACCTAACATTGTTTGAACTCATACCATGTGCTGGATAGTGTATAAGCCACATTATAGCATTATTTTTCTAATCCATAACACAGTCCTAGGAGGTAGGCATTGAGCTCTCCATCTCACAGAGAAACTAGCTTGGGTTCTGAAAGTGTGGGTGATTTTTGCTGTGAGTGAGGGGTCTGTGTCTCAGGGCAGTCAGACTCCAGAGGCCATGATCTTTTTATGGCGCCAGGTTGCCTTCAAAGGAGGTGAAGAGACCTGAGCTCTAGTAGCTGTTCAGCTAGTAAGCTGAGCTGAGCCCACCTGGCCCAGCAGTAAGATCCTAGGCAGCCTCCTCTTACTGCTAGTGCCTAGGCTCTGGATCCTCTTGGTAGGAAAGCATGGTAGAGTGTTTAGTTGAATGTGTCCTTCTAACAACTCTGCTTGAACACTGACAAAGATGGGGAAGCTGAATCCTTCCAAGAGTCAGCAGGTTGTAGGGCGGTGGTTCTCAAAGTATGGTACCCACAAAAACAGCTTCAGCATCACCTGCAAACTTGTGAGAAATGCAAATCCTTGAGCTCCACTCTAGAATCAGAATAAGAAACCTTGAGGGTGGGTCCAACAACCTGTGTCTTACAAGACTTCTGGGAGAATCTGGAATCAGTGAAGTTTGCAGCCCACTGGCTTAATGGAAAGGAGAAGGGTTTTGGGGTCAGGGAGAGGTGGGCTCACCACTCTACACACACCTACTATTTGTGTAACTTTGGGCAAGGTAGCTGGGAGGGTTTTATAACAATTACAAATGTTTATTGAACACTGCGGTAGACTGAACAATGCCCACTCTTCCTCCAAATATTTCCCAATCTCCAGAACTTGTGAATATGTTGCCTGATAAGGTGAGCTGGACTTTTAAGGATATTGCTTTGGGGAAATCATCTGGGTGGGCCCAATTTAATCGCAAAGATCCTTGTCAGAAGAAGGCAGGAAGATCAAAGAGAGAAGAAAGTAATGTGAGGACAGAAACAAAGACTGGGGCGATGTGGCCGTGAGGCAAGGAATGCCGGCAGCCTCTAGCACCTGGAGAAGGAAAGGAATGAATTCTCCCCTGGAGCCTTCAGAGGAGCTGGCCCTGCTGACACCTTGATTTTAGTCATGTAACACTCATTTCATACCTCAGACCTCCAGAAGTGTGAGGGATACATTTATTGTTTTAAGCCACGAAGTGAGCATGGACACTGGCCTCGGGAGAGCTGTCTGGAAGCTTATGCCCAACCAGAATGCCCTTCCTGGCCAGGTGCCAGCGCTCCCCCTGAGGTTCCCATCCATCCCACAGTGAGAACTACATTCTGGCTCTTGTTGCAATGTATACACGTGTGTGGGCTGCATTTCATTCATGCCAGAATCTGACACATGGGCAGAATTTTTGTAGTAAGCATATGGCTGGGAACCCTCAGATAGCATGCTCAGTGGGGACTCATTTTGAACGAAAATTTTGAGTGGAAGCATAATTCAGCAAAGAAATGAAGACTGGGATATGCATAGAACAGCCCTTAGCCTTCAAATGTAGAACTTCCAGTGTGTGTGTGTGTGCATGTGCGTGTGTGTGTGTGTGTGTGTGTGTGTGACGCAGGCTTGACTGCGTGTGTTAGAGTACATCTGAATGTGTGGCCATGTGTGAATTGTATGGCGAGTCTTTGTGTATTGGGAGGTGGGTCAAGTCTTAGGGCTATTGTGAGCCTCTGCATGGGTTCATGGTTTCAGAGTGTGAGTGTATGTGTGGGTTATATGAGTGTGTATAAATGAGTGTCCCGAGCATGTTTTCATGAATGCAGGGGGGCGTGTCACATGTCAATAGTAGGGTAGAGTAAAGACATATGCATCTGGGAGTGAGAGCCTCCATGTCAATAGTGATAGGGGTCACATGACCATGCATGCCTGCGTGTGGGCTCACATGTGTGTGCATGATGGTGCGAGTGAGTGTGTGAGTGCTCTGCACCTCCAGGCTTCTGCATCTCACTGAATGCTTTTAGTTAAACAGACTCAAAATTGCCTCTCCAGCTCCTGTTTGTGGAGCCTGGTGTTTTATGACCGCGCCTCCTGGGCACAGTTTCAATGATGCCCAAACAACAAGGCCATTCAGTGAGAGATCCTGACAGAGGGGCCACAAAGTTTCTTATCTCCCAGCCCCAGGGTCGTGCAGCTGAATTTAGATCCTTCTTTTAGCAAAGAGTGCACTCAGTGGTCCTCCCGGAGGGCCTTGTGGCCTGGGAAACTGCTGTGCACACCAGATCCACCAAGGCTGTGCCTCTCAGCTGCTGCTTCCCAACAAGCAAAGGAACACAATCTTTATAAATTCTCTTTGGACTCGGTCATCAGAGGCTGGGCCTGGGGACCTACCCTTCATCACAGCTGTCTTGCTCTGCCACTTCTTATGATATACTAATGTGGTATGTCCCAGCTTCCTTCAACTGGAGAGGAAAAGATCAGAAAAGATCACAAGGCTGCTTGGAGGAGGTGAAGGCTTTGACTTGGATGTTTGTGTCCCATTTTAGCATTTTGCAAACAGCCTGGGAACAGCAAACAGGTTACCTGTTTTCCAAATGAGGGTATTTTCTCCAGTTGATCTAATGGAGCGTTGGAGGTT
This sequence comes from Spilogale gracilis, assembly GCA_004023965.1. NCBI lineage: Eukaryota > Metazoa > Chordata > Mammalia > Carnivora > Mephitidae > Spilogale > Spilogale gracilis. The sequence continues at coordinate 82,182 of PITA01005912.1, forward strand.
GAAACTGCAGTGAGTTTGAGAGACCTCAGGCAGGGAGCGTGGGTTGGAAGAAAGTGATGGAAAGGAACAAATGCTCTGTGTCCAGAGGAGCAGCCAGGCAGTGATTCCTCAGGCTCTTGTTGTAGTTTATAAAGTGCTTTCCATCCAGCATCATACTTCACAGTCACGACAATCCTGGGGAGCTGCATTGTTTATGTTTTATAGGTGACAAATCCAAGACTCAGAGAGGTTAAGTGACTCGCCTGAGGTCACACAGCTGTAAACTGCTGGACCGGGACCTGAATTTGGGAGAACAGGACTCTGCCTTGACATTAAACTTGCGCTGAGTAAGGTCCCCACCTTAGGCAGCTTGTAAAAAGTCACTGGTGCCAAGCTCTCCCACCACAGACACATCCAGACTCAATTTCTGGGCTTTTTCTTCTCTCATATGGGTTTTTCAGGAGATAATCTCGCCTGAGCCCCCACATCAAGACAAAAATTGCCAAGAGCTATTGTTGGGATGGCTGCAGTGAGTGTGCTCTGAGCCAGGTGAGTCACGGTGAGAAGAAAGAACTGTGGCCTTTGTTTACGATCTGCTGCAGGAGGCAAGCTCAGACACGAGTCACTGTCTTGCTGGGTGACAGTAGGTAAGTCATTTGTTCATTTACTCTTCTTGACAGGGCCATCTGTGACTTTGGCTCTGGAGCTGCTACTCTTTCCTTGTAGCACTCCACCCCACCTTTCCGTGGGGGGCTCACTCCTTTCTCCCCACTGGGCACTCTCTGAGGTGCTTTAGGCCCTGCTGTCTGGATAGAGCCCCCAGGACTCAGGCCTGACTAGTCACAGCATCGTGCTCACCTGGCCACGGTGACAAGCTCAAGGATGGGCATGTGACCCAGGCGGAGCCAGTGAGATGCAAAGAGGCTTGGCAAGGTGGGTCTGAGCGGGGCGGTGCTGGATTCTGGACCAGACACAAACGGGCAAAGAATCTGGGAGGTGGGGCTGCCTAGGCTGAGGCTGCGAGAGCAGTCAGCCTCCAGATGGAGCTCGAGAAAGGAGCCAATGCCTACAGAGGACCAGAGTCTGGCTGGAGACAGAGCTCCAGTTCTCATGACATTGTTTGAGCTTCTGACACCAGTTATGCTAAACCTGAAGCTGGCATATTAATTAGTGTGAAGACTAAGTGCTATGATGAAGAGACCGACGTATGCAATATAAACAAAACTCATTTCCCTCCCAGGTAACAGCCCAGTGATCAGTGGTCCAGGGACGACGGGATGGTCCTGCACCCTTAATTCATGGCTTCTCTCTCTAGGTCCAAAGCAGCTGTCCCAGTGCTTGTCTTCTCCTTGGTTGGAAGGAGAAGGGGAGAAAGGGAAAGTATTTTATTTTTATTTTTAATCAACTTTGTGGAGGTACGATTAACAGCTAATATAGCTAATATAATCAGCTTATTTTAGCAATCCCGTCCCATGATTTTTGACAAAATGTATACAGTCATGTAAACACCACTACAGTCAGGACATAGAACATCTCCATGCTTCCCTGTCAGTCACTTACCCCCACCCCAACCACAGACCCAAGAAACACCAATCTATTTTCCCGAACTATAGTTATGCGTTTTCCAGAATTTCATAAAATGAAGGCATACAATGCAAATCCTTTTCATCTTGCTTCTTTGATTTAACACAATGCTTTCGAGATTTAGCCATATTGTTGCATGTGTCCTTTATTGTTTGTCTCTTTTTATTGCTGAGAAATAGTCCATTGTATGGACCTATCATAAGTTATTTTTCCAGTCACTGGTTGGTGATCATGTGATCATTTCCAGTTTCAGTCTATTATAAATAAAACTGCTGTGAACACTTGAGTAGAAGTCCTTGAATAGATATTTGCTTTCTTTTCTCCTGGTGCATACCTCAGAATGAAATTGATTCATTGTACATTCACTGGATGTTGACCTCTGTAGGCTTCTGCCTTGTTCTTTTCCAAAATGGCTGCACAATTTTGTGTCTCCATCATCAATATTTGAGAGTTTCAGTTGCTCTACGTCTGATACTTTCAGTTTTTAAAAAGTATGATGATTATCTTTGGGCATTCTAATAGTTACGTAGTAGTGTCTCATTGTAATTATAATTTTAATTTCCCTAAAATGAACTATCTTGAACATCTTTTCATGTTCTCATTTGCTATCCATGCCTCTGGTATTCAAATCTTTATGCCATATGCTAAAAATAAAACTTCATCCATACCTCCCACCATATGTAACAATGAACTCAAAATGGATCATATGGATTTTCAGTTGTTCCAGCACCATCTGTTGAAAAGACTGTCCTGCCTCTGTTGGATTTCCTTGGCACTTTTGTTGAAAATAAATTGACCATCTATGTAGGATCTATTTCTGGACTCCCTTGTGTTCCGTGCATCTATATGTCTATCTATTTACATACCACAATTCTTCATTAATGTGACTTTATAGTAAGTTTTGAAATCAGGTAGTGTGAGTCCTCCTACTTTATTCTTTCTTTTCAATATTATTTTAATGATTATATTTCCCTTGATTTTCCATGTAAATTTTAGATGTAGCTTGTGGATTTCTACAGAAATTATGTTGGAATTGTAATTGAAGTTGTGTTGACTTTGATTATCAATTTGGGAGAATTAAAATCTTAATAATATGAAACTTCTATGTATATTGTATATCTCCCCATTTTTAGGTCTTCCTTGTTTTTTTCCATTAATCTTTAATAATTTTCAGCATGTAAGTTTTGCACATATTTTGTCAGATTTTTATTTTACTATCTAGAGTTTATGATGCTATTGTAAATAATATTGCAGTTAAGTTTTAAACTACAAAATAAAATTCTTTAATAGATATAGGGCTTTTTGAAACAAATGTGTGGTTTTTTTTTTGAGTGGGCTTTGTAGTTTAAAACACAATTTTTATTATAACCACTAAGTGTATAGAAATATGATGGATTTTTGCAATTTTTTCTTGTATCTTGTGACCTTGATAAACTTGCTTATTAGTTCTAATGGCCTTTTTTTTTTTTTTTTTTCCTTGTTGCACTGGCTAGAAATTGTGAGAATGGAAATCTTTGCCTTGCTTGCCTCTAATTTGAGAGACAAAGCACTTAATCCTTCGGTATTGAGCATGTTAGTTTTGGGGTTTTTTTTTTTTTTTTTTTTTTTTTATAGATGACCTTAAAGTTGAGAAAGTTTCCTTTAATTCCTAGTTTGTTGAATTTTCTAAAAAAATATTTATTTATTTATTTATTATTTGTTTTAAAAAAATATTTTTATTTCTTTGACAGAGAGAAACACAACTAGAGAGGGAACACAAGCAGGGGGAGTGAGAGAGGGAGAAGCAAGCTTCACACCAATCAGGAAACTGGATGCAGGGCTCCATCCCAGGTCTCCAGGATCATGACCTGAGCCGAAGGCAGACTCTTAACGAGTGAGCCATCCAGGCACCCCTACTTATTTATTTTAGAAAGAGAAAAAGAGAGAGAGTGAGAGTGGAGGGAAGATGAGAAGGAGAAGGGAAGAATCTCCAGCAGACTCCCTGCTGTGCTTAGAACCCAAAAAGGGGCTCCATCTTGTGACCCTGAGATCATGACCTGAACCAAAATCAAGAGTCAGATGCTTAAACAACTGAGCCACCCAGACATCCCTGAACATATTTTTTAAATCAAGAATGATGTTGAATTTTGTCACATGCTTTTCTGAATCTATTGAGGTGATTATAGTACTTCTTTAGTCTGTTGATATGACAAATTATATGATTGACTATTAGACAAATCTTGCATTTCTGGGAAAACTTCACTTTGTCATAAAGTGTTATTTTATATATATATATTTTATATATTAATGGATTAGATTTACTAATGTATTGTTAAAGGATTATTGCATTTGTATTTGTGAAGGTTATTCTTCTATACTTTCCCCCCCATAACATCTTTTTCAAATTTTAGCATTAAGATAATGTTGATCTCAGAATGAATTAGAAAGTATTTGTCCTCTTTGGTATTTTCTGAAGGAGGTAGTATAGGATTAGTGTTTTTTGTTTGTTTGTTTGGTTTTAATTAAATGTGTAGTGGAATCACCTGTTAAGCCATTTGAACTTGGAATTTTCTTTGCAGTTAAGTTTTAAACTACAAAATAAAATTCTTTAATAGATATAGGACTTTTTGAGACAAATGTGGGGTTTTTTTTGAGTGGGCTTTGTAGATTGTGTCTTTCAAGGAATTTGTCCATTCATCTAAGTTTTTGATCTATTGGCATAAAGTTGTTCATAATATCCTCTTATCCTCTTAATGTCTCTAGTATCTGCAGTAATACCCTCTTATTCTTTATATTGGTATTTATGTACCCACTATTTTTTCTTGGCAATTATAGCCAACATTTATTTTTTTTTTGTTCTAACTTTATTGATTTTATCTATTTTTTAAAATTTTATTTTTCATTGGTTTTGGTTCCTATATTTTTAATTCTTTTTCTAGTATCTTGAGGTGGAAGCTCCTCTTGTTGAACTTAAACCTTTCTGCTTTTAATATAACTATTTTAATGTAAATTTTTCTCTTTGCACTACTTTATCTGTATCCTACACATTTTGAAACATTTGGCTTTATTTCAATTAAGTTCAAAATTTCTTTTTTGAAATGTTTTTCTTTTTAAAATTTATATTCAATTAGCCAACATATAGCACATCATTAGTTTCAGATGTAGACTTTAGTTATTCATCAGTTGCATATAACAGTCATCTCATCATGTGCCCTCCTTGATGCTCATCACCCAGTTACCCATCCCTCCACCCACCTCCCTCCCCAGTCATCCTGGTGTTTTTTTGTTGTTGTTGTTATGGTTTAGAGTCTCTTATGGTTTGTCTCTATCTCTGATTTCTTCCTTTTCAATTTTCCCTCCTTTCCCATATGATCCTCTGCATTGTTTCTTATATTCCACATATGAGCAAAACTATATGACAATTGTCTTTCTCTGAATAACTTATTTCAGTCAGTATAATATGCTCCAGTTCCATCCATGTTGATGTAAATGTTAAGATATTGTCCTTTTGATGACTGAGTAATATTCCATTGTATACCATGTCTCCTTTAACCATTCATCTGTTGATGGATATCTGGGCTTTTTCCATAGTTTGGCTATTGTGGACATTGCTGCTATAAACACTGGGGTACAGGTGCCCCTTTGGGTCACTGCATTTGTATCTTTGGTGTAATACCTACTAGTGTAATTGCTGGGTCATAGGGTAGCTCTATTTTTAACTTTTTGAGCAACCTCCATACTGTTTTCTGGAGTGCACCAGCTTGCATTCCCAACAACAGTGTAAGATGTTTCCCTTTCTCTGCATCCTTGACAACACTTGTTGTTTCCTAACTTGTTAATTTTAACCATTCTGACTGGTGTGAGGTTTTGACTTGTAGTTCCCTGATGAACATTTTTTCATCTGTTGGCCAATTATATGTTTTTAAAAATATTTTATTTATTTGTTTGACAGAGAGAGAGATCACAAGTAGGCAGAGAGGCAGGCAGAAAGAGAGGAGGAAGCAGGCTCCCTACTGAGCAGAAAGCCCAATGCGTCCTTGATCACAGGACCCTGAGATCATGACCTGAACTGAAGGCAGAGGCTTTAACCCACTGAGCCACCAGGCACCCCAATTATATGTCTTTTATCGAGAAATGTCTGTTCATATCTTCTGCCCATTTCTTGACTGGATTACTTGTTTTTTGAGTGTTGAGTTTGATAAGTTCTTTATAGATCATGGATACTAGCCTTTTATTTGATATGTCATTTGCAAATATCTTCTTCCATTCCACAGATTGCATTTTAGTTTTGCCCACTGTTTCCTTTGTTGTACAAAAGCTTTTTATCTTGATGAAGTCCACTCTCACCACTGTTGTTCAACATAGTACTAGAAGTCCTAGCCTCAGCAATAAGACAACACAAAGAGATAAAAAGCATTAAAATTTTCAGAGAATGAGTCAAACTCTCACTCTTCATAGATGACATGATACTTTATGTGGAAAGCTCAAAAGACTCCACCCCAAAATTGTTAGAACTCACACAGGAATTCAGAAATGTGGCAGGATATAAAACCAATGCATTTCTTTTTTTAAAATGTATTTTTATTGTTACTTAAATATTTTTTCCAGTGTTCCAAGATTCATTCCCCATTCCCCACACCCAATGCTCTCTGCAATAGGTGCCCTCAATACCCACTACCAGGCGCTCCCATCCCCCTACCCTCTCCCTCCAAGTCCCTCAGTTTGTTTCTGAGTCCAAAGTCTCTCTAGTTTCATTTCTCTCCCTGAATTACCCTACTTCCCATTTACTTTCCTTCTCCTACTGTCTTCTACATTACCCCTTATGCACTGCAAGTAAGTGAAACCATGTGATACTTGACTTTCTCTACTTGGCTTATTTCACTCAGCATAATCTCTTCCAATCCAGTCCATGTTGCTACAAAAGTTGGATATTCATCCTTTCTGATGGAGGCATAGTATTCCATGGTATATATGTACTACATCTTCTTTATGCATTCGTCTGTTGGTGGGCACCTTGGCTCTTTCCACAGTTTGGCAATTGTGGCCATTGCTGCAATGAACATTGGGGTACATGTGGCACTTCTTTTCACTACATCTGTATCTTTGGGGTAAATGCCCAGTAGTGCAATTGCAGGGTCATAGGGTAGCTCTATTTTTAATTTTTTAAGGAATCACCACACTGTTTTCCAAAGCGGCTGTACCAGCTTGCATTCCCACCAACAGTGTAAGAGAGTTCCCCTTTCTCTGTAGCCTCTCCAACACTTGTTGTTTCCTGACTTGTTAGTTTTGGCCATTCTGACTAATGTAAAGTGGTAACTCAGTGTGGTTTTGATTTGAATTTCCCTGATAGCTAGTAATGATGAACATTTTTTCATGTGTCTGTTAGCCATTTGTATATCTTCTATGGAGAAGTGCCTCTTCATGTCTCTTGCCCATTTTTTGATGTGTTCAACTTCTTTTTGGATGTTGAGTTTGAGTAGTTCTTTATAGATCTTGGATATCAGCCCTTTGTCTTTAGTGTCATTTGCAAATATCTTCTCCCATTCTGTGGGTTGCCTCTTTGTTTTGTTGACTGTTTCCTTTGCTGTACAGAAGCTTTTTATTTTGATGAAGTCCTAGAAGTTCATTTTCGCTTTTGTCTCCTTTGCTTTGGAGACATTTCTACAAAGAAGTTGCTGTGGCCAATGTCAAAGAGGTTATTGCTTATGTTCTTTTCCAGGATTTTGATGGATTCCTGCCTCATATTGAGGTCTTTCATCCATTTCAAGCTTGCCTTTGTGAGTGGTGTAAGAGAATGGTCTGGTTTCATTCTTCTATATGTAGCTGTCCAATTTTCCCAGCACCATTTATTGAAGAGACTGTCTTTTTTCCACTGGAGATTTTTTCCTGCTTTGTCAGAGATGATTTGCCCATAGATTTGTGGGTCTATATCTGGACTCTCTACTTTGTTTCATTGGTCTATTTCTCTGTTTTTGTGCAAGTACCATGCTGTCTTGGTAATCACAGCTTTGTAATAAAGCCTGAAGTCAGGTAACGAGATGCCCCCAGCTTTGTTTTTCTTCTTCAGCAATTCCTTAGCGATTAGGGGTCTTTTTTGGTTCCATATAAATTTTAGGATTGTTTGTTCCAACGCTTTGAAGAATGTTGGTGGAATTTTGATTGGAATGGCATTGAAAGTATAGATCGCTCTGGGCAGTGTAGACACTTTGACAATGTTTATTCTTCCGATCCATGAGCATGGAATGCTCTCCCATCTTTTTGTGTCTTCTTCAATTTTCTTTCATGAGTGTTCTGTAGTTCCTTGAGTACAGATCCTTGACTTCTGTGGTTAAGTTTATTCCTAAGTATCTTATGGTTTTTGGTGCTATAGTAAATGGAATCGATTCTCTGATTTCCCTTTCTATATTTTCATTGTTAGTGTATAAGAATGTAACTTATTTCTGTGCGTTGATTTTTTATCCTGCCACATTACCGAATTGTTGTATGTGTTCTAGTAGTTTGGGGGTAGAGTCTTTTGGGTTTTCCACATAGAGTATTATGTCATCTGCAAAGAGAGAGAGTTTGAATTCTTCTTTGCCAAGCTGGATACCTTTTATTTCTTTCTGTTGTCTGATTGCTATTGCTAGGACTTCTAACACTATGTTGAACAGCAGTGGTGAGAGTGGGCATCTTTGTCTTGTTCCTGATCTCAGAGGGAAGGCTGTCAGTTTTTCCCCATTGAGAATGATATTCACTGTCGGTTTTTCGTAGATAGATTTTATGAGGTTGAGAAATGTTCCCTCTATCCCTGTACTTTGAAGAGTTTTGATCAGGAACAGATGTTGTATTTTGTCAAATGCCTTTTCTGTGTCAATTGAGAGTACCACGTGGTTCTTCTCTCTTCTCTTATTGATTTATTCTATCACGTTGATTGATTTGTGAGTGTTGAACCACCCTTGCATCCCTGTGATAAAACCCACCTGGTCATGGTGGATAATTTTTTTAATGTATTGTTGGATCCTGTTGGCAAGGATCTTGTTGAGAATCTTGGCATCCATATTCATCAGCGATATTGGTCTGAAGTTCTCTTTTTTGATGGAGTCTTTGTCTGGTTTGGGGATTAGAGTAATACTGGCTTCATAGAAAGAGTCTGGAAGTTTTCCTTCCGTTTGTATTTTTTGAAAGAGCTTCAGGAGAATAGGTGCTATTTCTTCTTTGAATGTTTGGTAAAATTTCAACAGGGAATCCGTCTGGTCCTGGACTCTTGTTTTGGGGGAGGTTTTTGATCACTGCTTCAATCTTGTTAGTAGATATAGGTATATTCAAATTGTCAATGTCTTCCTGTTTCAGTCTTGGAAGTTTATAGGTTTCTAGGAATGTATCCATCTCCTCTAGGTTGTTAAACTTATTGGCATATAATTGTTGATAGTAATTTCTAATGGTTCTTTCTATTTCCTTGGTGTTAGTTGTGATCTCTGCCCTTTCATTCATAATTTTATTAATTTGTGTTTTCTCCCTTTTCTGTTGGATTAGTTTGGCCAATGGTTTATTGATCTTATTGATTCTTTCAAAGAACGAGCTTTTAGTTTCATTGATGTGTTCTACTGTATCTCTAATTTCTGATTCATTCATCTCTGCTCTAATCCTAATTATTTCCCGTCTTGTGTGGGGGGTTGTTTTAATTTTTTGTTGATTTTCCAGCTCTTTAAGGTGTAATGAGAGTTGGTGTATTCGGGATTTTTCAATTTTTTTTTGAGTGAGGCTTGGATGGCTATGAATTTCCCCCTTAGGACTGCCTTTGCCGTATCCCATAGGTTTTGGATCAATGTATCTTCATTCTCATTGGTTTCCATGAAGTGTTTCAAGCCTTCTTTGATTTCCTAGTTGATCCACAGATTCTTGAGCAGGATAGTCTTTAGCTTCCAAGTGTTTGATTTTCTTCTGAACTTTTTATGGTGGTTGAGTTCCAGTTTCATGGCATTGTGGTCAGACAATATGCAGGGAATAATCTCAATCTTCTGGTATTGGTTGAGCCCTGATTTGTGACCTAGTGTGTGGTCTATTCTGGAGAAAATTCCATGTGCACTTGAGAAAATGAGTATTCTGCTGTTTTAGGGTGGAATGTTCTGAATATATCTATGAGATCCATCTGGACAGTGTGTCATTCAAGGTGCTTGTTTCTTTCTTGATTTTCTGTTTAGATGATCTGTCCATTGCTGAGAGTGGTGTGTTAAGATCTCCTACAATTAATGTATTTGATCAATATAATTCTTTATTTTGCTTAAAGTCGGCTTATGTAGTTGGCTGCTCCCATGTTGGGGGCATAAATATTTACAATTGTTAGGTCTTCTTGGTGTATAGACCCTTTAAAAATGATGTAGTGTCCTTCTGTGTCTCTGACTACAGTCTTTAGATTAAAATCCAATTTGTCTGATATGAGAATCACTACCTTGGGTTTCTTTTGGGGTCCATTGGCATGAAAGATGGTCCTCCATCCCCTCACTTTAAATCTGGAAGTTTCTTTAGATTCAAAATGTGTCTCTTGTAAACAGCATATGGATGGGTCCTATCGTTTTATCCAGTCTGCAACCCTGTGCCTTTTTATTGGAGCATTTAGACCCTTCACATTGAGGGTGATTATTGATAGATACGTTTGTATGGACATCATGTTGCCTGCGAAGTTCATGTTTCTATAGATTACCTCTGTAAATTTCTGTTCTGTGTCACTCTTGGGTTCATTTCTCTTTTATAGAACCCCTCTCAATATTTCTTGTAGTGCTGGCTTGGTGGTTGCATAATCTTTAAGACTTTGACGGTCCTGGAAGCTCTTTATTTCTCCTTCCATTCTGAAAGTCAACCTTGCTGGATACATTATCCTTGGTTGCATATTTTTGTCATGTAATTTCCTGAATATGTCTTGCCAGCCCTTTCTGGCTTGGTAGGTTTCTGTGGAAAGGTCTGATGTTATTCTGATGGTCCTCCCTCTATAGGTAAGGGATCACTTCTCCCTAGCTGCCCTTAAGACATATTCTTTGGTTTTATGATTCACCAATTTCACAATTATGTGCCTGGAGTTTTTTCTGGCCTCATTGACCTTGGGGGGGGTGTCCTTTCTGCCTCTAGGGCATGGACATTAGTTTCATTCTGCAGATTAGGGAAATTTTCATCCATGATTTGTTCAACTATATCTTCTAGGCTTCTCTCTCTCTCAACTCCTTTGGGGATTCCAATAATTCTGATATTGGAACATTTTATGGCATCATTTATTTCCCTTATTCTGTTTTCATGGGATTTTAGCTGTTTTCTCCAAGGCTTCTCTTGCTCCTCCTTCTTAATCCATCTGTCTTCTAAATCACTGATCCAATCTTCAGCTTCACTTCACTCTAGCTGTTGGCATATTTAAATTAGATTGCATCTCATTAATAGCCTTTCTAACCTCAGCTTTCACTTCTGTTATTAGGGCTTCCATTTTGAGACTAAAGTTCTTTTCCAAAATAGCCATTGCTTGGACGATTGCTGCCCTGAATTCCATTTCTGTCATATTGTTTATGTTCATTTCCAGTAATTCTGTGATCGGGGTTGCAGTCTCAGGGTTCTTCTTCTGTTGGTTGTTCCTCCTCTGAGTCATTGTGGCAAGGAGTGGTTGAGGAGGTGTATACCTAAATATATCAAGCACTATCCAGGTGAATTGGTCACTGGAAGGTTTTGGAGCAATCAGAATTCACCACCAAAAAGGAAGAAGAAAGAAAAAAGAAAAAGGGAGAAAGGAAGCAAGAAAAGAAACCCCTGCCAGAGTGGGGCCCAGGGGTAGGATTTATATAGTACAAAACTACTACAGGGTAAAGAAAAAGGCCATCAAAAGTAAATGAAGAGATCAAAAAGCAAAGCCCAACCTGAATGACCCCCAAGACCAGTATTTATATGATACAAAGGCAAAAACAATTACACAGAAACACTGACAGACTAGGGTGGGAAGGTGAGGGCAGATACTCCTTGTGGGCAAGGAAAGTATTTCAGATCTTCCCGGGTTTGCATTGTTATTATTGTTGGAGGAACCTACTTTCTAAAGATATAGGGAGATTAGAACTGGCTGTATATAGGGGTAGTATTGAATAGGGATATAGGATTACCTTGACGCTTATAACTATATGTATATATAAAAGAAAAAATAAAGGAAAGAAGAGAGAAGAAAGGGAAAAAATGATAAAACAGACAAGCAAATGAGAGGCAACAACAACAACAACAGAAAATACAGCAATGTGTTTGAAAAGATTTCAAGGTAAAAAATTGTTCTGGAGTGTTGTATTGAGTATCATGTTGTGACAAAAAGTGGCTTTAAAATTAAAAAAACAAAAACTGTGAGAATGAATTTTTAAGTTTAAAGTGGAAACTTTAAAAGTAAAAATAGAAAAAAGTTAAAAAAGCAAATAAGCTGAAAAACTGTATGAGTAACGTGTACAGCTTTTGGGGCAGTACCAGGAGTTTAATAAATTGTCTTTCCCCCTGATGTTGGGGTTTTCCAGTTTGGGTGTTTGTCCTCTTGTGCTTCTGGCTTGCCTTCGGGGGCGGGGCCTGCCACACTGTTTTCAATCCCTTCTACCTGGGCTTCGTCTCTCAGCCTCTTTCCTAGAGATTAGAGTCTATTGTAACCAGGTTGTCAGGGTTCAGTTCTCTGGGGGGTGGGGGGGTTGTTCTTTTATGGCCTTTTTGAGCTGTTGGCGAAGTCAGGTCAGAGCAAGATGTCTGCGCCCACACCTCCTTCCCAGAGAGAGCCCCTAATTAGCAACCCTCTGGACGATGGGGGTGGTGCACAGCCTCTCTCTTCACCTGTCACAGCTGGGCGGGTGCAGACGCTGGTTTGATTTCTGTCCAAAGCCCCCACTTGTCGTTTTGCTCCCGTGCCACAAAACCGCAACTGATTTTGGGTCTTGTGACCTTATCTCTGCCCAGGGAGTCTGTGTGACCCCCAGGCAGGAGGGACTGAGGTCCCGCAGGCCCGCAGGTCCTGTGCAAATCTGCAAAATCACCTTCCCTGGGGGGTCCGTGCCTGGCCCACCGGGTGGAGAGAAGCAGGAGAGAAAAGCAGCGGAGGAAAAAAGAAAAAAAAAGCTGCGGTAAAATCGACTCTGAGCCAGGGCTCCCTCGCTGGGCACCAGGCGCTCTTTCTCTCCACAGATCTATATCCCCGATTCCCCAGCTGCCCCTCAGGCACTCCGTGTCTGTTTGCTTTGAATCAGACCATAATCTGCTGTTGTTTCCTGAACACAGAGCACTTTCATGCTGGGGTATTGCCTTCCAATGGGTCCCCTCTGTGGGCTTCCTCCCCCACGCCCCTTGTCTTTGGGTAACGCTCTGATCGCTCTCACTTCTCTCTACCTCTTTGCCGATGGTCCTTGTCCCCCACGGTGATCCAGAAGTGCAAAATATCACATTTCAGGCTGATTTCGTGTTTTTTGCAGAGATTGAGCTCACCTCAGGGGACTCCCCGAAATGTGGTCACTTGGTCTTCTGCCATCTTGTTGAGTCACCATAATTTGAGTCTTTTTAAATATCTTCTTTCTTTCTTTCTTTCTTTCTTTCTTTCTTTCTTTCTTTCTTTCTTTCTTTCTTTCTTTCTTTCTTTCTTTCTTTCTTTCCTTCTTTCTCTCTAAAGTTTTTAAAGCAGGGGGAGTGAGAGAGGGAGAAGCAGGCTTCCCGCCGAGCAGGGAGCCTGATGTGGGACTCGATTCCCGGTCTCTGGGATCGTGACCTGAGCCAAAGGCAGTCGCTTAACCAACTGAGCTACCCAGGTGCCCCATTCCATATTTCTGTCTGAGTGACCATGTGCCCAGCTAAATTTGCATTGCTATGAAGGAAGAGGGAACTCCAGTTTACTCCTGGCTTTTTCATTTATGTGGATCAATTTCTGTTTGATTATTTTTTCCTTCTAATTTAGAGTCTTGGCTGATAAAATTAGTCAACAGACAGAGGGAAACAAATATTCAAAAATAAGGAGACATTTAATTTTTACTTAACCTTCTTGAAACTTAGTTTTCCTATCTTTAAAATTGGGTTCTATTATTATTCAACTCTCTGGTTCTTTGATTTAATGATTTCATGAATGAGCAAGACTTGTGTAAGCTGACCAGTACTATACAACCATGAATTACATTTATCAGTCTTTTTCTAACCCCCAAGTTCAGTTTATTTTCTACACCTATTATACACTCTTAAACATCTGGTACTTGTTCCTACAGTTTATCTCAATTGTAATAAATATTCATTTGCATAATCATTTGTTTGCAGGTTGTAATCCCCAGTAGAGTGAAAGATGTATGGGATGCTCAGAAAGTTGCTATTTTTCTTGTTCGCATCTGTATTGCCAACCCACTGCACAATGACTGGCACTTATTGAGTTTTCAAGAAGTATTTAAGTGAATAAATGTTAATTATATAAGATGACATATCATTGTCTGACCTCTAGGGATAACTCAAGGTTCCTCTACAGTTCCTGTACTTCACCCAAATAGAGATCAAGATAAAAGGTACAGATATTTATCAGGTCAGGATGCTTGGAAACCCATAGGAAGGGGATAGCTTCTTATGAGAATAGATAAAGATTAAATTGTATCCATATAGCACATCTTCTGAGATCTCTCTTTGGTTTGTCCTAGGAGTAGTTATCTCCTGTGGAGCTGGTGCGCTAAGATGGGCCTGGAGTTATCTCCTGTTTAGAGGATGTACCCACGTTGGGGTGCCTGGGTGGCTCAGTTGGTTAAGTGACTGCCTTCAGCTCAGGTCATGATCCCAGAGACCCAGGATTGAGACCCACATTGGGCTCCCTGCTTGACGGGAAGCCTGCTTCTCCCTCTCTCACTCCCCCTGCTTGTGTTCCCTCTCTGGCTGTGTTTCTTTCTGTCAAACAAATAAAATCTTAAAAAAAAAAAAAAAGATGTTCCCATCTTAGGAAAGACTCCTGTTCCAGGATTTCAGAAGAAAGTTTTTTCTTCCTTAGGCTGAGTTGAGTGGCAAGACTATGAGATCACAGTCAGATTAAGGTCCAAATATGGAATGTAAGATTATTTTTAGAGTATGTCTCTTCCTTGAATGATCAATTTTTCCTCTATATACTTTCTATTTTCAAAACCATCCTTTGACCCCAATCTCCCTCAATTAATATCCCATGTATTTGCTTCTTTGTATAGAAAACTTCTTGGAGGATTGATTCTGGTTACTGCATCCTTATCTTCATTTTCCCTTCCTTTCAACCAATACCCACCAGCATTCTGCCCGTACCACCCAATGACTCTTGTCAAGGTCATCAATAAAATTCAGTGGTCACTATTTTTTTTCTAACTTGTCCTCTAAGCAACATTTGACATAGTTGATCCTCTCTCCTGCTCGAATCACTTTCTTTTGCTGCCTTTCATGATACCACAAACTCCTTGATTGGTTCCTCCTTCTCTATCTTGCCTTTAAGTGTTGGAACAACACAGAGTTATGCTTTCTCATTTTTATAATTACATACTCTCTCTAGGTGACCTCATCCAGTCCCACAGATTTATACCTATATGCTAATGACTTGTGAATATTTATTTGTAGTTCTGTCCTTCCCATGGGACTTCAAACTCCTGTATCTGACTGCTTACGTATCAAAATGGGCATCCAATAAAGTCTTTCCAGAATAAAGTAATCCACATAAAACTCTTGTGTTGTCCCTCAAATCCTCCCCCCTTCACCTCAACTCAGAAAACTGGAAACCTATCCCAGATTGAGGTGTTATCTTTAACTCCTTTCTTTTACTCCCCAAACCAGCTATTCAACTAATAAGCAAGTTGTGCAGATTCTACCATCTACCTATTTCTTTCCATCCCCAGTATCTTGCCTAGCTCAAGCTTCTTTCATTTCTCACCTGGATACTGCAGCAGTCCTAAAACTGGCCTTCTTTCTTCCCAGAAACAAGATTTGTAAAGCACAAATTTGATCATGTCTGGCCCCCTTTAAACATTTCCCTATTTCTCCCTATAACATGAGAACAACATTTGGCATTTTATCCTGGTTTTCAAAATTTCATGTGACATGAACCCTGCTTACCTTTTGGAATGCACCCTCCATCACTTTCTTCTTCCTTCTTCCACTGTGCTATTGCCATACTAGTTTTATCCCTGTTACTCAAACTTACCAAACTGGCTCCCATTTTAGGGCACTCCTCTGCTTAGACCAATTTTCCACTAGTCTTATCATGACAAGTTCCATCTTCTTTCCTTACCTTAGTCTAAATGTCTGCAACTTAGGAAGATCCACTAATTTAAGTTAGCCATCT
This sequence comes from Spilogale gracilis, assembly GCA_004023965.1. Classification (NCBI taxonomy): domain Eukaryota; kingdom Metazoa; phylum Chordata; class Mammalia; order Carnivora; family Mephitidae; genus Spilogale; species Spilogale gracilis. The sequence continues at coordinate 98,005 of PITA01005912.1, forward strand.
GGTTTTTATCCCATCACTCTATTTTGCCATTCTACATAGCATCTTTTTACTATCTGATACTGATCTTGCTATTTTTTTTCTGTATCTCTTTTTCTTCCCACTAGGCTATAAGTTTGAGAGTAGGGACATTATCTCCCTTGTTCACTGCTATAACTTCAGTACTTAGAATCACTCATGACACAGTAAGTGCTTGCTGAGTGTATTAATGAAATTGGACCACTTATTTGTTTTAGGATGTGTTGTCCAAGTCTGCCCTACCTTGGAAGAAGGGGTTTTCATAGGCTCCTTGGTCCAGCTGAATTTACCAGAAGATCATAATGCTATCCAGAGCCATTAATAAATATTATGATTTTGGTCATCTCTGACTTTGGTTTGCCTCCCTCACCACTATGTGCCTGGTGGAAGATTTGGGGCCTCATTTCAATGAGTATCTGGCAGAGTCAGCAAGGTTTAAAGACCCTGGTTTGTTGTCATCACACCCTAATCCTTGACTACCTCCTGACTGTACTCACCTCTGTTAGAATGGGCTGTATTCACAGTGTTGAAGTGTGGTGGATAATAAGAGAAGGGAAATATTAGCCTGGCTTGAAGTTTTCATAGACTGTAGCTGGGCCACGGTAGGATTAGGATAGATGGTTTCAAGAGGGAAGAGTGCTGACAAAGGTGTGGTAATGGGAAAAGCAGAGTGTTTCTGAGGGAGAGTGAGAAGACTTCTGAAATACTTGGAAACACTGAATCAATTTTTAAAAGATTTGGGGGTGGTATTTGGGGATGTAGGATAGAATTGAGCCATGTGCAATACTTGGTTTCTTTTATTATCCTTTAAAAATTATTGTTATTATTCCATTCATTAACCTTCTTACCCTAGGCAGGAATGTCCTAGTCTACCATGGAACTGAAAGGTAGCTTCCAAAATACTAGAGAACTTACTCTCATACAAGGAAAGCCATTTAAACTTTAGAAGACTGATTATTAGAAATATGTTCCTTAAACTGAGCACAAATTACCCTGAATTGGCTGTTTAATGGTCCTTATTTTGCTCTCTGGAGCATCACAGAGTGAGCCTAAGACTCCTCCCTGACAATCAGTCAGTAATGGTTTGAATTACATCTCCTCCCCAAATTCAAATGTTGAAGCTTTGGTCCCAGTGTACATGTACTTGGAGTAGGGCCTCTAATGATATTATTAAGGTTAAACAAGATCATAAGGGTGGGCCCCTAACCATATAGGATTGGTGTCCTTATAAGAAGAAAAAGAGACCCTGGGAATGAATACACAGAGAAAAAGGTCATGTGAAGACAGAGCAAGGAGGTGTCTACCTTCAAACCAAAGAGGCCTCTTGGGAAACCAAAACTGCCAGCATCTTGACCTTGGACTTATAGCCTCCAGAACTGTGAGGAAATAATTTTTATTAGATAAGCCACCCATTCTGTAGCATTCTATTGTGGCAGCCTTAGCAGTACACTTCAGCTAACAGACTCTTTGTAAACTTCAGCTAACAGACTCTTTGTAAATTTCTTTTATTCAAGCAAAGTGGCTTTAGTTTCTTCAACTGCTCCTCATTAGAGCAGAAGGGCCCATTAGATGACAGGTAATGAGTAGAACAGAACATAATACCACAGTGAAATATGGTTGGCACTGGCCAAAGCAGAGGGTCTATCACCTTCTTGTTCTATAGGTATTATTTTCGTAATAATACAACTGAAGACTAATGCTCTGACCATTCTGGACTCAGATAAATCTCTCAGACAGCAACTTAATCCACTCACTCACAGGATTTGTTCACAGGTTCATTGGCATTGTGCATTAAGTGCCTGACTTAACATGGGTCTGATTAGATTTCATCATGTTAGATTTGTCTCTTTTTTCAAGCCATCCAAATATACTTGCTTTTTGACCCCAACTGCTTGTTATCAGAAAATCAATTCCCTTCTTCAGACATTTCATAAATATGTTGAGTGGGTAGGGGTCAAGAACTGAACTTGATATTATTAATGATAACAGTAACAATGTGTATCTGTATAGAACTTTACAGGTTATAGAACTTTCTTCCAGTTTAGGGATCCTGGCAATAGGAAATGGGTTTCATCTTTCACGACCTTTTCTTTATGAGTTGCTCAGTATGATGAAAAAGGACTGGGAATCAGGAGTGCTAATCTTAGCTTTGAAGACACATTGCTTCTCTCAGCTCTGATGCCTACCTGTGAGTGAAGGGAAAGACTGGTTGATCTGCAAGGTCACTGTATCTTCGGTACTTTCCATCCTGGATAGCCACCTAGCATACCATTTCCTTCATTTAACAGATCTATAGATATAGAAAGACCTACATATATATATAAAGTCCCTTTCAAGTCAAACATCCCTGGTTCCTTAAATAAAGCTCTGTGTTTAGTAAACCCACACGGATTCCCAGGTTTCTTGCTGTGTCTCCAAAGCATTCACAAGAATTTTCACAGCTGATAGTTTGATGAATGCTCCTTATTCTTCCTTTTCTAAGTCAACTACCTTCCTTCATCTGCAGCCATTGGCATCCTACCTGTTCTCCTTGATACTTCATAGAAAACAGTGGTTTAGTGACTGCATCTGTAAGTCTTTCCAGGACTGTGAGGTGTAATTCCTCCAGCAGAATCTTCTTTGGCGTTGCAAGAGCAGCCAGGTGCTCTCCTGCTCCCTGTTCACCCATTGTGAGTGCTCGTCTCAGCTTTTTCATCTGCACATTTGATATTCATGTCTGCCATATTTTTATTCAAGGTGCCAATAAAAATGCATTATGTATGACTTGGTCTGCTCAGAAAATGATCATGTTTTGTATATTTAGGGATGTAAGAGCTTGTAAAGGAGCAAAAACGGGGGGGAAATGTGTTATTTCTTGACAAACAAAAAGTCTTCAGAAAAATAATATTTTGGTTTCATTTCTCTCTGTCAACCCCCTCCCTACCCATATATCCACATCTCAATCTAGAGCACATAGTGCCTGGATGGAGGGAGAGGGGTTAAACCTGGATGGATGGTGTGCTGCCAGACAGAAGTTGCCCAGAGAACATGACCAAGATATTCTGGTTACATACAGTACACAGTGGGTAACCACTGGAGGATTTTAAGAAGAGGTGTGATGCAATGAGGGCATGTTTTCTACTTGTCTTTAGACCAGTGGACTTTCCTGAATTCCCACAGCCAAACAGATGTACAGTTTGGCAGTTGGCATTTCTTTATTGATCAGTGGACACTTTCAAAGTAGGTTTTTTTCAGCCTGTGTGTGTGTGTGTGTGTGTGTGTGTGTGTGTCTGTGTAATCTGTTAAAACGCAGATTAATGAGATCCTCCCCCAGAGTTTTTGGTTCAGGCAGTCTGACATAGGACCTGAGTATTAGTACAATTAACGAATTCCTTTTGTTTTGTTTTGTTTTGACTTTAAATTTATTTTTTCAATGTTCCAAGATTCACTGTTTATGCCCCACACCCAGTGCTCCATGCAATACGTGTCCTCAGTACCCACCACCAGGCTCTCCCATTCCCCCACCCCCTTCCCTCCAAGACCCTCAGTTTGTTTCTGAGTCCAGAGTCTCTCATGTTTCGTTTCTTTCCCTTAATTACCCTACTTCCCATTTCCTTTTCTTCTCCTACTCCACAAAAGATATACAAATGGCTAACAATTAATGAATTCTTAGGTGATACTGATGCTGCTGGTCCAGAGACACTCAAAGAACCACTACTTTAAAGAATCCGATATGAGTCTTCTCTTGAAACTTATTCACTAATGAGATGCAGATAGTAACATGGGACGCAGGAGTGGCATCTAAGAATAACCACATCTTCTTTGCCCATGGCAGGGCCCAAGGTTTCATGTTGGTATATTTCCAGACATTTTTCTGGGGGGAGAGAGGCTGTCTTCAGAGGATAGCCCAAACCACTGGAATTTGAGATTATGGTCCATCTATTATAGACTGAAGTTCCCCTTCTCAATTGAGTGGGCCACTTCATAGATACAACACTCATCAGATCATTTACAGCTTCCTAGGGTGTTGCAATTAACCCAGAAAGGATATAGATTAGGTAACAAGAAGAATCTACCTATATTGAGAACTTAGAATGCACTTCGGGGACACAAGAGAAGTTATGGTATCTCTTGTCTGGGCAAGAAATAGAAACAAGTTAGATTTTCCTCAATGTAGACTAAGTTCAAACTTTAGAATCAGAGAGAACATCGTTTCACTAATTTTTTCTGCTTCTCTTTTTTTAGATAATTTGCTTTGGAGAAGTCACTTAAGCTCTTTGAGCTTCTGATATACATAAAATAGGGATTATCAGGGCTTTTTGTAAAGTTTAAGCAAAATAAAGAGTGTAAACTGTTTGGCACCTTGCCTGGCTCATAGTAGATGCTCAACTAATGTTAATTGCCTCCCTTCAAATGTCTTCCCCCACCCGAAAATAGAGGCCACTTTACTGCTGGATACTATGATTATTTTGAAATATAACAGGAAGGAAAACAAAAGCAGACTTGGAAGGGGAAAATTATTATCAAAGTCAGCCCCATTGCTGACAATTTGGAGGTTAAAGTTTCTCCATGGCTTGAGAACATCAGTGTGGTAAGGGATTTATCTACAGACTACAGAGAGAAATTGACTCTGCAGGGGGCCAGCTGGTTCTGTGCTGGGCATCCCTGGGAATCTGCTTCCTGCTGGCAGAGGGGACCTAGCAATAAGTATGTTGGGCTTTAACACCTTGATCAGGGCATCAGAGTCCCAGGTTTGTCAGCTGGGCACTCACTAGACCTGGGTAATGATCCATGGCAGTCTTGTTAATGGCCTTAGGGTTTCACATATTTCTGTAATTATTCAGTCATTTGGAAGTTTTGAGTTTCTAATTATTAGACACAAATTAAAATATCCTCTGTAATTCAGTTCCCTCCAGGCCTTGAACTAGTGGCGCCGGGTTTCTGTCACATCATCCTTCTAGTGAATGGATAATCATAGTTGCAGTCAGCTTTCTGATAATTTCTCCATGTATTTTACCTTTAGGACTTCCTTTTTGCCATCAGGTGCCTAACCCGTCACACTGATGTGCTCAGTGAGAAATGCCAGATGCTCCTCCTTCCATGTCTGGCCCTTAGTCCGAGGTAATATTCTCAATACCGGCTGCATATTAAAATCACCTCATGAACTCTTAAAATATCTATGCAAGACCCCTCTACAGAGAATGTGATTTAATTGGTCTTAAGTGAGATGTGGGCGCAGTATTTGTTAAATACTTTCTAAGTAGTCCACCGTTAATCTTAATGTGCAGCCAAGGTTGAGAACCATCACTGGTCTAGAGACGGACTTCTGTGTCCCCTAAGACCCTACCAAACTTCATTGCAACTTGCCACTCATGATTCTGTTGGGACATAGACTGAACCCAAGTACAAGCTTATTTATTTTCAGCATAGACAAAACCAAGCTCGGCCTTGCAAACTCATCTTCCCCAAATGTAGAGTGGGGATATGAGCTGCCCTATTTATCTAAAAAATTTTATTATGAGAATTAAACAAAGTAATGTAAACGTTGAGAATTGCAAGTGAAAATATTTAACATTAATATATGGGGAGCAGTCTATGGAAACAAAAAAAAGGATCTCAATTTTGGTGCAGCCATTCTTGAGCTCACTTAATGAAATTAACTATGCACATGCCCTGTGATCCATCAATTTCACTCTTGTGTATATACCCAGAAAACTTCAGGTACAGGTGCATCTTGGAACATGGACAAAGATGATCATAGCAGCACTGTTGGAGACAGCAGGGGGTTTTAGGCAATCAAGATACCTGTCACTAAATAATTGATAAACAAAATGGAGAAGAGGCACTTACGGACTACAGTGTAGAAGTTAGAACAACAAAATGGGTATATCCACAGCAACATGAATAGAACTTTGAGAGAGTGATGAAAGAAAACAGGAAAAAAGCTTGAAATCTGTAGCACATGCCACTTATTTACACTTAAAATTCATTCATAAAATAATATTACAGAATTTTCATGAAGACGTTTCATATTCAAGTGTACCAAACACAGTATAGTAAGAGCTTATGGGAAATGAGACTGGAGAGAGAGAACAGAGGGACAAATAATGAAACAAAATCTAGCAAGAGAGAACCTTAAGCAGGCAGATGCCGATGGTATATTCTATGAACTGAGGAGTATGATTAACTTAGCTCTCTGCTCCTTCCAAAGGCGGAAAGATTGAATGAGAGGAGAGGGAAGCAAGCTCTGTCTTTTCGCAGGTAGGAGCAGGAGAAGCTAGAGATAAGAACGAGACCTTGGGAACCAAGAAAAAGAACGAGGAACCTGCCCTGGGCTGGAGAGAAAAAGCTAGCTTTATTGCTCCACACAATAAATTGGGGGAGGAAATGAAAGAGGTCTCTGGGTTGGAAAGAAAGGCATTTACAAAAGCCCTAGGTAGAAGGTGAGAAATTTAAAGATTGGAGCTGAGAAATTGCATTTCTAGACCTGGAAGGGAGTTTTAAGTGGGAGACTCAGGGATATTATTGCTGCCCAGGCGAGGAGTGGATGGATTCTGCTCCTCCTAACACTGACTTTTAGAACAAAGGCGTTTCCAGAAGACTGGATAGAGTAACCCCATGACTAAGGTCTCGTTTTCAGACTTTCCCAGATAGTGACCTCATCACTGAATCATCCAGTGAAGATCCATGTAAGGGGCCTCTACCATTTCCAGAACATGGAATGTAAAAATAAGACCAATCCCTAGCTCCAGATAGGGCCTATGCAGATGCCGAAAAGCATTCATTGTTTTGCCCTGAACACTGAACTGGGGCTGTAATGAATTTCTTGTAGCCCTGACACCAGGAGATCATCTCTCTATATAATAAGAAACCCAGTGACTCATTCATGTCAACCCAGAGAAACACATGCCTTAACAGCAAGCCTTTCCATCTGGGTTACTGATAAAGAACAATGACTATATTAATTAATACACTAAGGAATCACATACTGAGCTGTTTTCTATTAGGAGTCTAAAAAAAGCAACACAAACACCATCAACTTATAGTTGGGAACAACTTGTACATCAGATCAGACTTGTGTACCAGCTAGATCAGGTCCTGTTGCAGGTAGATGGGACCATGGAAGCAGTGAAATCAAATTTAGATCCCAAAAGGTAGGGCAGGGAAGCTGATGTTTGGGGGGGCACCCTGGATGGCCCCTGACTACACTGGAGTGGCTCGGAGAGCAATTATCCTGGTAGAGCAGCTCTTACTTTGCATTTAAGATTGTCCTCCTGAAAAGGTCATGTGTAAATCAAATTTAATAAATCAAATTCTACACTTCATACCTTGGGGAAGCTCACTCTTCAAAGGAAGCTGTGAGTGAATCCCTTTTTTTTTTTTTTTTTTTTTTTTTTTTTTTTTT